>VZTY01023980.1:198165-217954 GCA_013400935.1 Turnix velox | reverse complement strand
CTATGATTCTATGAATCAGAAAGGGAGTTCTCCCTCTGCATAATTTTTTGTCTCTTTAGTCACCACATCCTGGAGCAAGAAAGCCAGAAGGGCTGGCGAGAGGCACACAAGACAGGTCTATTTGTTGGATGTGGCAAGGCTCAGGCATTCTGGTTGGGGTTGTGTTTTTTATTTTTTCAACAGAAATGTCACCAGTGTCAGGCACTTGCAGGAGGCAGATTGGTCTCTTTGGCTGCATCACCTTTTCCAAAGCAGAGGCTGGAGAATGTGCTCTGATGGCCAGAGGCTATTTCAGACACAGACAGACCATGTGTTGCCTTCCCCCAAAACCACAAACAAGAGTCCTCTGGGAAATGATTAATCAGAGTTGGGAAGCATGTGGGAAAGCTGGAATTGCTTTCCCTTGGAGAATCCTTTCCCTTGGAGAAGGATGGGAAAGGCTTTTCCCAGGCAGGTACAGTGACAACTAGGCTGTCACCTGCTGTCGTTGGAGCCAGGACATAGGGTTCAGGGCAGGTATCAGTGACTTCCTTATGAGCACCTCCCTTCTGAGGACAGACTGAAGGAGTTGGGATTGTTCAGCCTGGAGAAGAGAAGGCTCAGGGGAGACCTCAGAGTTACTTCCCAATACCTGAAGGGGGCTGCAGGAAGGCTGGGGTAGGACTTTTTGATAGGGTCCAGGATGGCAGGACTAGGAGGAATGGATGCAGATTGGAAGAGGGGAGATTCAGGATGGAGATAAGAAAGAAATTCTTTCCTGTAAGGGTGGTGAAATACTGGAAGAGGTTGCCCAGAGAGGCTGTGGATGCCCCCTCAATCCCTGGAGGTGTTTAAGGCCAGGCTGGATGAGGCACTGAGCAGCCTGGTCTAGTGGGAGGTGTCCCTGCCCATGGCAGATGGGCTGAAACTAGATGATATTTAAGGTCCCTTCCAACCCAAACCATTCTACAATTCTTTCTCTCTGCAGGCTCCTCACTGGTGTGCTGCAGGAGCAGCAGCAGGAGCAGCAGGAGCAGAGTCCTCTGAGCCTAGACACCTTCCAGCAGGAATGTCCCAACTAGGAATGCATCTCTGGTGGCTTTGTGCTCTCTCTGCAGTGCTGGTGTGGGGCTGCCTGGCCTCCTCCTCCTCCTTCCATACCACAGGTAAAGCCCATCATGCCCATTGTTTAGCTTCACCTTAACTCAGGCCCTTTATGAGGTCAGTGCTTCAACCAAAGCTTTTTCTTTTGTGTGTGTGTGTGTGTGTTTGTGTGTTGCAGCAAGTGACTGGTTTATAAACCCACCAGCCATTGTGCCAACCTATTATATGTTTAGTGTGTGGATTTTTTTCTTTTGTGTGCAGAAACTGCCTTTGGTGTGCAGCTGATATTTTGTTTGGTGTAGAGCTGTCAAACACAAGCACCATTTGGAGCCATAAACACTCCCAATTGAGGTCCCTGCTGGACAGACTGTGTTAGGTGTAAGAAACACAAGACTTACTTATAACTGGACAATAATGCCTTCTTCTCAATCTCAAAATAAGACCTCCTTGAAGCAAGACCCCCCTTCAGCCTCCAAACTCCAGCTGCATTCCCTGGAGTCACATCTCATGGGAGGGAGATAGAAAATCCATAAAATTGAATTTTTCTCCATATTATTGCAGACTATTTCTCCTTACCCCAGAACTCCCTAAATACATGGACATGATATCCTATTTTTCCATCTCATGGTACAACAAATCTCCCACAGACCTTTACATGATGGGGAGATCATAGAATGGTTTGGGTTGGAAGGGACCTTCAAGATCATCTAGTTCCAATCCCCCTGCCATAGGCAGGGACACCTCCCACTACACCAGGTTGCTCAGTGCCTTGTGCAACCTGGCCTTAAACACCTCCAGGGTTTGAGGGGGCATCCACAACCTCTCTGGGCAACCTCTTCCAGTGTTTCACCACCCTCACCATAAAGAATTTCTTTCTTGTATCTAGCCTGAGAATCTTAAAACACCCATGTGTTTCATTTGGAAGAGTTTCCCCAGAGAAATAAATCCTCCAGTGGTGTTCTCCATGAACTCTCCAAGGAACTTGTAAGAGTTTGATTTACATCACCATTTTCCACTGAAAGATATTCTCATGGTCAGCTTTCACAATTGATTTATTGAATAAATAAAAGGAAAAAATGATGCAATTGCTGATGAAGACGTGAGAAAGGTGGAGGCCAGGCTCAGCCAGAGAGGTGGTGGTGATGCTTCACTGACACTGCCAGGAGAAGGGCTCCAAGGCACAGTGAGAACAGTGTGTCCTGCAGAGGATGAGTAGAGACACAGTTGGATACATTCACCTTTGACAGGTGTGAATATTATTTTAGGTGTTACAGTAAGTGACTTTGATTGAATTAATAAAAATGAATAGATGATTTTTGTCACATGAATGATGGGTCCATACAGAGCTGGGCTTTCAGGAAGCCTAAGCACAGACTTCATCTCTAATTCTGCCTGATATATTAACAGATAGCAGCACCTTACAGTAGCAGCACCTTGCAATGGATTAATAAAAGCCAGTAAAAGAGCATTTTCTGTAGAGCTGACAGATGTCCAAAATGAGGATGATTTCAACCCTCTGCTTTTCTGCCTCTAGATGTTTTTTCACCTTGGTCTTTCATTAGTCAATGAGATACTTGAAGGGAATATTCAAAGCAATAAAGGGTGATTTGTGTCTGCTACAGTTAAGGAATATAAATTTCCCTGATGGCACTGTGATCTGTCACCCTGTGTAGGTGTACATGCTGAACACAGTGTTTGCAGGATGCTTGTGCTGACAGTCAGTAAATATCATGTGTCAAAAGCAAATATCATGCATTAAAAGTAAGCAAATGCAGGACTTGGAAGGTCAGTCCAGGACAGTGGGATCCAGGCCAGACCTGAATCAGCAGCATCTGTCAGATTATCAAACTTCATGGCTTTTTTCTATTTTGTTTTCTTTACATATACACTCTCTATTCCTCCTGCTTTGTTGTTTCAATGTAGTTGCTCCCCCACAAGAGCTTCAGATCACTGATCCTGGCCTCTTGGGTGCTCTTGATGTAGAGTGGAAACCTCCTCCCAACCTACAAACCTTCAGTGACTGCACAGTGAAATACAGGTTTGAGTATTGCAGCACTGGTGAGAGGGACTGGAAGGTAAGCCAGAGCACCCTAACCCTAGCCCTAACCCTAACCCCTAACCCCTAACCCTAATCCTAACCCTAAACATTAACCCTAACCCTTAAATCCAGGCTGTTGCTCTGCCTTGAGTTCCTGTGTGGGTTTATGTTTGCATTTCAAGGAGGAGAGACACTGAAGCAATTCCAGCTTTCCACAAAAAAACCCCAACTGTTCCAGTGGTTGGAGTCTTTTGCCAGATGGGAGTGTGTGCTGAGATGTAACAGGCAGAGAAGGGGCTGTTTCAGATAGAGGAGGTGGTGTTTGCTGCCAGAAGTCCTCCAGCCATCACAGTAGCATTCCTCATTGCAACAGGCACAACACTTCCCAGAAAGTCTGTACAGGTCTTGAACTTAACCTCAGAATCAACAAATGCAAAGCAGTGAATAACTACAAGATTAAATCTCATGATTTATCCTCATGTTCTGACATCCCCTTTATCCAGAAGGGTGTTTCTAATTTGCTTTTGCCCTTACAACTCAACACATTCTGTGATTCTCTGGGACTCACCATCTGATCAAAGAGCTGAGTTAAACTCAGCCACAGCTAAAGTCCAACCCCTGCAGTGACAGGGACATCCTGCACTAGCTCAGGTTGCTCAGAGCCTCACCAAGCCTGGCCTTGGACATCTCCAGGCACTGATGGGGCCTCCACCTCCTCTGTGGGCAATCTTTCTCCCCCTGATGTATAGCATGGCAGCACCCTGCCATGGGAAGGGTGTAGGAATACATTTTGGTAGCATTTAGAAGATAAAATCTGCTGCAGGAAGGTAAATGGCATGGAAAGAATAGAAAACCCAGAAATAGGCTGTTCAATTGGTGCAAGGCACTGAGGAGCACATGAAAAATTCCCTGAGGATGTCCCCCAACACCCCAAAATATGTGTCACAAGAAGATGTTTGTTTACAAAGTCCTGGAGCAGGAGCACTAGTCAGGGAGAAGGAGCAGCTGCAGTGGTTCAGCAGTGCAGTGGTCCCCACTCTCCTGCTGGGAATGGTTTCTGCATGTCCTGCTTGAGCTGGTCACCCCCTTCACCTTCCCCAGGCAGCAAAACCAAGGCTGTGCTCAGCCTTGAGCACAGACATCCCCAGTGAAGCCCACAGAGGAGGAGAATGGCCCTAAGCCCCTTCTCAGCCCTGCACTGCTCATTTTAGTTGTGTGCCCTGCTTAGCCAAAAAAAAAAGAGGTGCTTACAAAGTCTGTCTTTCAACCAGGTTATTTTTACTAGGAAGCTAAAACTCAGAGTTGGGTTTGACCTCAGCAGAGGAGCTCAAGCCAAGGTGCAGACGCTGCTGGAAGGAGGGTGCACCAGTGGCATGGAGGTGCACAGTGACTGGATTTATGCTGCCTTCCAGGTCCCATTGCAAGGTCAGGAGCAGACTTTGGGACTGCCTGTGCTTTAGCTCTTTGCATGAGCCTGTTGCATGAGCCTGCCCTGAGGGCTGTGGGATGGTGCAGCAATTGCAGAGCATCTCTGCTGCCACTGGCCATGCTGGTAGCTGCTGAATTTCCTGCTCTGCTGTTTGGCATAATCTCAGCTGCTGAAGAGATTACATGTGTGTCTTCCTCCTCTAAGTGCAGTGGACTTGCTCTTATAGGAAACTTGGCAGAAAAACTGTCTAATGATGGTGACAGGCCTTCTTTTCTTTGCCTTCTTTGTCTCTCAGCTGCAGAACGTAATTGTTCAAAGACATGAAATGATGTTGCTGCTAAGCCAGCTTGGTCCATGGCTAAGTAGGGGTTATTTCCTTCCAATCTGACAGGAGAACTGGAATCAAAGGTTCAGAATTTCCACTGCATCTATCATGACTGGGAATACCTCAAGTGCACTTGGCAGCCAGGACTCCTGGCACCCCGTGGTGCACATTATGGACTGTATTATTGGTATGTATCAGCAAAGGAGAAAAACATCCCACTGGTGATAAAGGGAAACTCTCAGGGTACTAAAATGCCACAGAAAACATGCTTTTTTGGCTGGCAATGCTATTACACATGCAGAAATAGCACCCCAAGAAACACATGACTTGGAAATACAAAACCCTGCTTTCCTTCTTAAAATCAGGCTTGTGCTGACTATTTTCAGGGCCTGCCCTCTTCCTTATTCCCTTCCCTTTCATGCTCCCTAAGGGGCGCTTTCTGCATGCCAGCCATCACAGAGCCTTGTGTCCCCATTGCTGAACGTACCTGGATTATTCTGGGAGTACATTCCCATGATCCCAGTGAATCTAACACTCTAGAGGACAGGATTCAGCAGGAGGTAACCATGCTCAGCCAACCCTGAACAGAGAGCAGGGCTTCTTGACAACAAACAGTTTTACTCTTCAAATATATTTTCCTTGCCTGAGCACATCTCACACAAGGAGCCCTGCTGCCCGTGGCTAGTACTAATGGATGTTTCTCAGTGGTTTTTGTTGTCCTGCCTTATACTGCTGCCTAATGACTCAGTTCCCCAGGAAAAACAAAGCCAAGCTTTTGGACAAAGGCAGTGCTGTGTTGTGCTCCACCTCCTGTGACACTGCAGTGGGGTTGACTAGGTAGGAAATCATGGGGTTTCATGCCTTTGGACTAGGTGCTGAAAAACAAAGATGTTATTTATTTTTTGTTTTAATAATTTCCATACAGATCTATAAGTAGTCTTCAAAGCAGATCCTGCTTTAAAAATATTTTACTAACTACAAAGGTCTGCTTTAAAGAAAGCATGGAAATTCATGATTTATTCCTAAAAAAAAAAACCCAACAAACCCAGTTTTATTTCACTGGCATTTGGATCTGGGTGCCATTGCATGACAAGAGTGGGTGGGAACAGACCCACGGTACCCTTTGATCCCTGGAATTTAATTCTTATGACACCACCACGTGAACTTTTTCCCCAAAACACAAGGCACTGGGCAGGGAGACTGGCATCATGTGCAGAGCACAGGGGCCACATTCAGCCCTGCCCCAAGGGCACAGACACAGCAAAAGCCTTAAAAAGTCATAGGAAACAACTCTCAGCATCCCCAGGATGGGAAGTTTCCAGCAGCTAAGTGCTGGGGAGTGATCTCTGAAAGAGGAGGCAGTTGAGAGGACAGGTTCATGCTGGCTAATCATCCAAAAACTCCTCCCTTGCTCCCACCTGAGTCCCATTCCACATCCATGTAGATGCCATGTAGATACCATCAGCATCAGGATAAGCTCTTTAACATTAATTGCATTTATGGTACCTTACCTGCCACAAACTGCTGCATTTCAGCTGGGGAGGGGACCTTTCTGCAGGTCCAGCATTGGTGGCTGATGGTGCTGTAAGTGCCCACAGGAAAATGGGAGTCTCCATGAGCCCAGATTCCCAGCTCCATGAACCCAGTGGTACCTTGTGAAGCCTCTTGTCCTTCAGGACTGGGCACTAAGTCTGGTTTTGCTTATCTGGGGGAACTGAATCATTAGGCATTGTCCTTCAGGATTGGCCCTGGGAAGAGGGCAACACAGCCTAAAACCAGCCTGGGAAGCCATCTGTGAGTGTTAATTTGGGGCATTTTTCTCCTTCCCTCACTTTTCCCAGAGCAGGAGTGCAGGTGAGCAATGTGGAACACTGTGCTCTGCATCACTTGCAAAAGCCAAAGGGGTGGGGAACCAGGCAGGTGATATCCAGGATGAGACTTCGTCTTTAAAAAAAAAACAACAACCCACATGTAGTAACTGCCATCACTTTGGTGATGATTTTCCCCCCTTCTCCACTAGGTACGAGGGGCTGGACCACACGGTGCAGTGTGACAACTACACTCAGGACGAGGGTGTCAACGTTGGGTGCACGTTGCAAAACCTGAGGCAGGCAGAGTATAAGGATCTCAGCATTTGTGTCAATGGCTCTGCAGGAACCACCTGGCTGCGGCCACTCTACCTCACCCTGCGCCTCCACAACCTGGGTAAGGGCAGCAGAGGGCTCAGGGCTCCCACACAACACCCAAACTTCATGTCTTGCATGGGAAAGAATCATAGAATGGTTTGGGTTGGAGGGAACCTTCAAGATCACCCAGTTCCAACCCCCCTGCCATGGGCAGAGACACCTCCCACCACACCAGGTTGCTCAGTGCCTCATCCAGCCTGGCCTTAAACACGTCCAGGGATTGAGGGGGCATCCACAACCTCTCTGGGCAACCTGTTGTTTCATCTTCATTATAGTTGTAGTGTTTCATCTTCACTGTAAAGAAGTCTCAAAAGACATGTGTAGACCCCCTGGGTGCCCACCCTGGGGATCAGTGGGTGCTTTCAAGTGCTGAGCTTGGCAGCTGTTCAACAAGGGACACCAGTGATCTGGTTGGCAGAGAGCAGAGCAGCAGTGGGGGCTCTGACCACCACACGATTGGCTTCATTTACCTCTGCTGGAACTTGCTTCTGCCAGCACAGGGAGGTGTTTAAGCTGTGTTGATCAAACCTAAAGAGAGGGGGAAAGGTTAGCAGTAACAAACTGAAGCCTTTCCCACAGGAGTTCTTTGATTGCACCACTTGACCATCTTTTTTTTTTTTCTCCCTTTCTCAGCAAAGCCCTCAGCCCCAAAAGACGTGGTGATCTCCATGTCTGCAGCACAGGAGCTGCAGGTGGCCTGGAGCCCACCAGTGGGGGGGACACCACCCCAGTGCCTGCAATATGAAGTCCAGCTGGCCAGGGAGGAAGAGGAGGCTGAGATTGCCTGGACAGTAGGTGCCACAGAGAGTGGATGTGGGAAGCCTGGCCTGACAGCAGGCAATTAAATGGGACAATGCACCCCACTGCCTGGCATGGAGAGATATGTGCTGGAGGAAAACATGGCCAGGCTACCCCATGGCATGTGTTTCCCTCCACCACCACAGCCACCAATGCCTGCATGAGCCCCCACAGATCCCAGCACGAGGCCACCAGCCTGCACTGGTCCCTTAGGAAGATGTGATCACAGAAAGCTAAAGGCTATTCTGACTCATCTTCCTGGATGTGGGGACAACAACTTGTTGAAGTTCAGGTTCAACTTTACAAGTGCAAGTGAAACTCTAATTCTAAGCTCTCAGCCTGGGACAAAACATACCTGCCCAGTGCAGTGCTTTTCCCTGGTGCACTACCCAGGCACAGTTTAGTAGCCAAAAATGGCTACCAAAAGTCCCATCTGAGGGACATTGTTTTCTTTAATTACCATATTCTACACATTCTTTGCTAATTTATTGAGACAGTTAACAGGCATAAATGGCAACAAAAACGATGCCCACCTCAAATGTATGGATTTTCAGTGGATTCACTTCCACAGAATGGTTTGGGTTGGAAGGGACCTTTAAGATCCAACCCCCCTGCCATGGGCAGGGACACCTCCCACTACATCAGGTTGCTCAGTGCCTCATCCAGCCTGGCCTTAAACACCTCCAGGGATTGTGGGGGCATCCACAACCTCTCTGGGCAACCTCTTCCAGTGTCTCACCATGATGATGACCCATCATCATATAATTTGCATTAACTGATCCAAAATTATTATAAAATCATTTAAAACTACCAAAACATAAACCAAAGGTTTGCAGAGGCTGGTGAGTGCGTTTGGAAACAACAGGCCATGGCAGAGAACTACTGGGGTGGCACCTTGACATCTGTTCTTTCTGCTTTGTTTCTCAGTCTGTGTCGACCCAACTGGAGACCGCTTTGACGATCCCCCCAGCAAACCAGAGCCACGTTTCATGTGTTCGTGTCAGGGGCAGATCAAATATTTTCTGTGCTGACCAAGGCTTTTGGAGTGAATGGACACAGGAGTGTTTCTCTGGTATGGAACTCCAAGTAGTCTCATAGAATTGTAGAGTTGGAAGGGCCCTTCCAAGGCCATCTAGTCCAAACTCCTGTAGTGAGCAGGGACATCCTGCACTAGATGAGGTTGCTCAGAGCCTCAGCAAGCCTTGGATGTCTCCACTACCTCCTTGGGCAACATCTTCCAGTGTCTCACCATCCTCATAGGAAAGAACTTCTTCCTCATGTCTCATCTCACCCTGCCCTGCCCTATTGCTCTATGCTCTGCCAACAATCCCTGAGTAACCAGGGTTACTTTTCAATCCTTCATAAAGCCCTTTTGGCAACAAATGCTGATGGCTGCTATGGGCATCTGCCAGGGTATCCAGCCCTTGGAGGTGAGATCCCCATTTAGTTACACCCTCACCTTGCACCAGCACAGCCATCCCTTCAGCTCTGTGTCTCCAGTGCACTTTGGAGAAGAAAAGCTCCAAAATACTAATGCTTCTGCACTGGTACCTTCCCAGCAGCACACATGAGATGGAGGTGAGACAGACTGAGGAGTGAGAGGGCACATGGTCCTGAGGATTTCTCCACAGGGTATCCTCCTGCTGCCCCACAGGGGATCAGCTCCTGTGGACCCCACTGGGTCCACAGACCACCAAGAGGAAGAGGTTCACAAGGGTGGGGGTGAGGGTGGGGGTGGCTACATCTATTAGCAGAATGTGTCACCCTGATGGGATAGGTCACCTCATACAGTAACACGGACCTGACAACCTCATAAATGAGTATATCATAGAATCATAGAATACTTTGGGTTGGAAGGGACCTTAAAGATCATCGAGTTCCAACCCCCCTGCCATAGGCAGGGACACCTCCCACTAGATCAGGCTGCTCAGTGCCTTGTCCAGCCTGGTCTTGAACACCTCCAGAGAGGGGGCATCCACAACCTCTCTGGGCAACCCGTTCCAGTGCTTCACCACCCTCACTGTAAAGAATTTCTTTCTTATGTAGGGTAACAAAACTGGACAAGCAGAGTTTGCATCTGAGCCCAGGTTCTGGAAGATGGAGTTTTCTTATTTGCTGTCCTTTATCTTTGCAGTGGTCAGAAGAGAGGACAAGCAGCTCTTTATCCTTATTCCAGTCATTCTGAGCTTGACAAGCAGCCTCCTCATATTTATGTTGATCAGTCAGTGCAAGAAAAGGTAAGCATCAAGGCAGCCCACAACATATTAAATACTGAAAGTCAAACATTAATAGGTGCTCTAAGTCTGGACACCAAACAACAGCTTATTTCAGGAAACAACCTTGTAATTGTGTCTTTTTCTGATATAAAATGCTTCACAACAACTCATAAGCTCTCAGCAGAGACCCCAGTCCTGCTCAAACACCACCAGATGGCTTCTGTTAAATGCAGAAAAGTTACTTGCATGTACAACCGCATAAATATCCACATTATCTTGCTTCAAACCATTCAGACAGTAGAAATTTATACTAACTGGGGTAAAGAAGAGGATAACCTCTTGGTGTTGCTATTCCTTTTGTTTGCAACCATGACAATGAATGCAAGGCAAGTGGTGACATTTTCTTCACAACTAAAAAGATCACCTAGTGAGAACTGATCCCCTGCTATTGATAATATTTTCATTATGGCCATTTCACATAATCAAGTGGGTAGCATCCCTAACCTAGCCCTCTTAAGGAGGGATGCTGGCTAGATGATGAAGGAGATGAGGGAGAGCTAGCTAAAAAGAAATGCCTTCATGTTGTCCTCAGAGAAGAACTAACAGCTGTTTGGTAGCCAAAGGTGTGGAGTCTGAGGCACACAGGCCTTCATCTCTTTTGTATCTGCCTTACACATATTTTGGCTTGTCAAATTGGAATAAGAAAACTGTGGAAAGCAAGTGCCTCCTGTGTTGCTATTGGGATGGGGTGGTGTGTGATGGGGACATTGCTGGGAATAAAAATCTCTGCCCATTTCAGGTCCCCAGCAGGAAAACCATCACCTGCACCAGTGGGATGCTGACTCTGCTTATGGCACATCTGTGCTTGATGGAATGGCTCTTACAACACCATCCCAAGGATGTTCAAGAAGCCTTGAGCTTTCTACAGCCCAGGTGGATCTTCCCTACCTGCTGCCATTTGCAGGGCTGGTTGTTGCCAGAGAAGTCCTCCAGGAGCCCTGGGAAACATTGGGCTCTGGAGCACGCTGGATAAAGGAGAAAAAGGACACAGAGGAAAGTGGCATAAATAAAGATAACATGTTGCTTTGTGGGTTTGTTTGTGGGTATTTTTTAAGGTCTTTAGAAATCCATCAACGGGACATACACTGAGGAGCAGCAGCTCACAGACACTGTGTCTCCCTGCAGAGCCATGGGCCACCAGGGCAGGTCAATCTCAGGGGACCAAGCCTCGTCTCCTGCTCTCTGAGACCAGCAAGTGCAGAAATGCAGTTTTGTTCTAGGGAATTTGGGTACTTTGAGGAAGCTGAGGACTTGGAGACATCTTTAGCTAGGTAGCATTTGAGTTATGGGCACTCAGAACTGCCTTTAATAATAATGGCTAAAGGAGAAAACTATTGGGAAGAATCCCTTTGAGATTTGCAATTACCAGGAAATGAGTCCTGGTGTTCTGCCAGCCTCTCAAACTGTTCAAATGCCAACCAAAAACACACCAGTTCACTGTGAACCTCCCCCAGAGGAAAAGTGAGGCCACAGACTGAGCCCACCCTGCTGCCCTGGGTACATCAGGTGGCATCTCATAGAACCATACAACAGTTTGGGTTTGAAGGGACCTTAAAGATCATCTAATTCCAACCTCCATAGGCAGGGACACCTCCCACTGGATCAGTGCCTTGTTCAGCCTGGCCTTAAACATCTCCAGAGAGGGGGCATCCACAGCCTCTCTGGGCAACCTGTCCCAGTGTCTCACCACCCTCACCACAAAGAATTTCTTTATTATTTCCAGCCTGAATCTCCCCTCTTCCAACTTACATCCCTTATTTCTAGTCCTTGTCATCCATGTCACCACCTGGAACACTGGGCTTGGGCATTTGGAGTGGGCCAAAGAGTATGGCTATCCCAATCTGATGGATGGGTTCAAGCTGAGTTAAGAGTTTCTAGTCTAGTTTTGTCCAAAGAAAAGGTAAGAAGAAGGGAAAAAGAACTAAAGAGAATGGAAGCAGGTAAGAGGTGGTGAAGGATATGTTCTACCTCCATAACTAGAACTCACCCCAGAAAAGATTAGAGTTATTTCAGTAACCACAGAACAGAAAACTTAGGCTGAAGCTTGCCTAGAAACCTGCCTAGTAACGGAGTGATAAATTAAGTACATCTACTTATGGCATCCATGTACAGCTACTTATGGTGTCTGCAGCTCTCCAGGTGTGCTTAGTGAAGGAACCTGTGTGCAAAATGGAACCCTAAGAAGTGGCCAGCTGTTGGACCTCCTTAACACCCCAATCCAGGCTGGAATTCCTTTGTGCCTTTCCCCTCTTTTGTTTATAGAATTACACTAATTCTATATTTCTTCCTCATGGTATTTGCGTCAAAGTGTTTTAATTAATTTGCTACAGCTCATAATTAATAGTTTTGGTAAAGCGCCTTCAAAATCACTCCTTTGGCATCCTCTGCTCTCATTGTTCCCAGCTCGAGCCTGGCTTCCCTGGTGTTTTTACCAGCTCAGCTCCTTATGTCTGGTGAGTAAGCCTTTGCCAAACACATAATAAGAACTCCTTTGCATACCCTTGAGTTTAGGGTTTTTTGGGTTTTTTTTCTGTCTCTAAGTCCTCTAGCCATTTGTTGAAGAATAAAAAGAAACCTTTCCTACATAGTTGTTTTTTTTTTTTCCCTGGAGAATGTCAATACTTATCAAACATATGAAAGCAGGATCCTGTGCACGCTGCAGGGAAATGCAAAATCAATTTGTGGCTGTCACATCCAAACTGCTTTTGGGAAGTGGCAGAACAGAGAAGGCGGATGCCAAGGTCACCACAGTCTGTGAACTCACAAAATCACCCTTCTTCTCCCACCGAGGCAGAGTTTCAAGCTGCCAAGAGGAGCACAAACTGCAAACAAGTTTACCTTCGATTTCCTCATATCCACCCTCTTCTTTGTGCACTTGTCTGCCCTCTGAATCCTGGATGCTGAAGTGTTTCAACCCCTATAACCTGCCGGCAGCTGAAAGACAGAGGGAGGTTGGCATCTGTAGCTCTTTGCTCCTCCTGCGGGCTCAGAGGACTTCGGAAAAGCAGAAGTCTCACCGCCTGAGGCATCTCTAAAGAAGTTTTCCATCTCTTCCATGGCCACTGGGTGTCAGTATCTGTGCTCGCACTCAGAGGCGGAGGAAAACGGGTGCAGCGTCGCGATTCAGGCTTTAGAGCATGAAAACTGAAGAGAGGGACAGTGACTTTCACCAGAAGACAGGTGAGTTTTGTTCTTGTACTGCTCAGAGGAAAAGCGTCACACCTTGGCCCCATCAACAGGGGTGTCAGGGATTGGAAGGGACCTCAAGAGATCATCTAGTTCCAACCCCCCTGCCATGGGCAGGGAGACCTCCAACAAACCAGGTTGCTCAATGCCTCATCCAGCCCGGCCTCTGAAGTGCAAGAGACAAGGATTTCCAAGACAAACTGATTTATCCAACCAGATTTAAATTTCCATTAAACAAAACACTTGACAACTGCAGTGATAGCATCATTGTATGCAAAGCTTTCCTCCTCAGCTTCATGAAAGCATGAAGGCTGTTTTACTGACTGAAGGTGCATCAAGATAAAGCACTTTTATTCCAAAATAAAACTGTCCACACAGCTTGGAGATGCAATCACTTTGGTTGCAGTCTTGAGCTAACAGATGCTGAAATGGCGCTGTGGAGGTTAAAGCATCCTCTAAAAGACAGAAAGCAAAAGTCTAAAAGACCCCTGCAAGCAAAGGCATGTGCTGAGAAGACAAATCCCACGCTGAGTGATCAGCAGGAGACTTGCTCTGGAGAAGAAGATGCTCAGGATCTGGAGCATGAGAGGTGTCACCACGGTCATCCAGGCTGACCTCTGGTATCTGCCTGTCCTCCAGTTCTTGCTGCCACCACCAAACTGAGATCACCTCTCCTGGCTCCTGGGATCATGACCACGCTGTTGCACTGACCTGAGCCACATGGCTTGTGTTGTGTGCCAGCCAAAAAACACACCCTGCCCACCTTTCCAAGCTCCTGCCACCACACACACAGAGAAATACTCAGCTGCTCCAGCTGGAGGCTTGGCTGTTTTATGTTCCCCATCTGTCATAAGCTCCCACATCCCTGAGCCACTGTGGAGCCCATCATCTGCTCCAGAGCCACTATGGGTCTGAGCATCCCCATCCCAGAGCCTCTGCAGAGCTCAGCATCGTCCTGGAGCCATTGGAGTTCCAGGGAGTACCTTGATTTTGAAAGGACACAAAACAGCACAGCCCTTCTGCTTTCAGCTCCCAGATGTCAAAGCTTCGGGAGCACAGTAATTAATGATTTAATCTAAAATCTGAAGATGGACCAGGGCAGGTTTGCAGTTCAGTGCCTTGTGCAGCAGGGCATGTTAGAGATCACTGTCAAGCTTGTTATGTCTGTGTAGAAGCTGAGTTTTCTCAGGAGGGTCTGTGGTTCTTACAGCTTCAAGGCAAACAAGTACAGCTGATGCATGCACTTAACAAAACACTTTGAGGCAACATCTTGTGGCTGAGCTGTTGGAGCAGCTGAAATGGTTCTGCAACCTGTCTGTGTTGAGATCCTCTTTCCAGAGAGCAGAGAGATAAAACAACCAGCTGAGACATGACAGCCACCACAAGGCTTGCACCAGACCCCAGTACTGGCCTCCCTGTTATGCTCAGCTGCTCACCTCCCCTGCCAGATTCCCACCCAGGCAGACCCCAGCACTGAAATAAAATGCCATTTCAGCAGGTGGCACTTACATAGGAGAAGAAACCTGGGAGAATAGATGGAGGTTTCCATCCTGCCCTCAGGTACCTTGCTTCCTCACGTGATCAGGCAACCTGAGAGAGCTGCTTTGCCACCAAGAAGTCCCCATTTGATGCACAAAGTGCTTGCCTTTTATCTGCTGACATTCCAGCTCCTAAGTCTTGAACTGGAAATATGTCCCATCCTTTGGGACTCTCAAAACTGGTCTTGGATGGGAGCTGCCCACAAGTTTGTGCTCATGCTGCTCATTGATTTAAAAACATCACACCAATGAAACAATAATCTTGCTGCCTGCAAAGTCCAGATGGGCCCACTTTTCACAACAGAGACCCAAAAGGCCAACAACACAATTTATTTCATTGAAGCTAAAGCAGGACTGTCCTGGCTGCATGGTTGGGAATGCAGCAAAGAAAAGCATTAAGAAGTCAGTCCAAGTCCAAAACAGGTTCTCAGCCTATAAAGCTGTTCTCCAGCATTTTCTCAGTTCCTCACTAAGGGCAGCCCCACAGGACAAGACCTCAGCTTGGAGGCTCTCAGTGTAGACTGGCTCTGATAACATTTAGTGTCCACAAAAATGCTGTTGTGACTAAATAAAACTTACTTAAGAGTGAGTTTGTGAGTTTGCTGACAGGCTTGGGCTGGCCAGGCTGGCCGATTCAGGATGCTTCCGAGAAGACAAATGAACTCTTGCTTCATACAGCTGGGGCTGGCTGAAGGCTGGGGAGACACAGCCTTCATGATTCCTTGACCTCATCTTGTCCTGCTTGTGGGGCACACACTGACCTGGCAACAGCCTCACTTCCCCTCCTCCAAACTTGCAGCATTTTTTAAGGCTTTGCTAGGACTTGGATGGACCACAGCATGAAAAAACAGTGATAAAAATAGTGTTCTTGCTTCAAGATGTTTATTCCTCCCACATACTGGGCCATGTTGAGGAGTAGGGAAGCTACCTCACAGATGGCTGTCCCCAGACAGAGGGGCTGAGCTGAGCCCTCTCGCTGCACCCCAGGCACAAATTCCTGTCTGAAAGCAGGAGATGAGTCCTGAATAAGCTTTTTGGTTGCAGTTGCTGCTGCCTTACCAGAAAGTGTCGTTTCAGACCTGATAGAAACTCCACTTGATAGAAACCTGTTTCTAGTTCCCAGTTTATTTCTAGCCTTTTTTTGTATACCTCTATTTTCCTCTGGCCTAAATGGCTCCACTCCCTCCTCAGGCAGAACAAGCACTCCCTGCTGTCCCAGTGGAGAACCTCAGAACATTCTTCTCTCATCTTTGGATGGTAGGAGGAAGAAGCCAGGCTTTTTTCTCAGTTCTCATTCTCTTCATATCCCTGCCTGGATTTGTACCCACCTCACTGCTCCTCAGGGCATCCTTGAGGCATCAAGGTCTGGCTAAGGAAAACAACCATTTGCTCACCATGGTGTGCTGCATCACCAACTTCATTGCAGGAAGACATCTTATTACTTTGCTTAAAGCCATGGTGGGACAGCCTAGTGGAGGGTGCAGGCAGTTTTCAGTAACAGCTGAGGAAGGTGCAAGACAGACCAACTGCTCCTGCAGGGTCAGCCTTGTGGCTTCCAAAAAGTGAGAGAAACACTTTACTTTTGCAGCTAAACATTGTCATGGCTTTGCATGTGACCTGGGCACCCTCTCCGAAGACACTTTAAGACATAAACTATTGGTGTCTATAGGGAAGGAGTGCCCAGCACAGCTGAGATCTCTGCTGGGCATTTGCACTTACCAGTTGCTTTGAAGAGAAAGAAGACCAGTTGCTTTGGTCTTTGGGAAGAGTGGGCGTTGCAGGAGCAGCACTGAAGTCTTCCTCCCTGGAGAGTAGCAGAAGAAGGGAAAAGGACCCTGATTACAATCTTCAGTGATGCTGGTGAGGATCCATCACCAGCACTGGCCTGTTCTTCTGCAGGAGAGGACAGCAACATCATCAGCCTACCCAAATGTAAAACTGCTCCAAATTTCAGCAAATGCAACACGATGGTGGTCAAAGAGGCACAGCCCATAGATCACTTCTTGTGTTTCTGCAATAACTCAAAATGCCATTATTTGATTCCATGAAAGCTATTGGATGATTAGGCTGTATTTTAATTAAACATTAATTTACCCAATTTGTTAAACTAATTACAATCCAAGCACAGGGAAGTTCAGCACGCTCCTGTGGGATGCTGCACAACTCATTTTCTGCATCACCCAACACCTGACTGCTGGTACCCAGTGGGGTGACAAAGCAGCAACCAACATCACAGGAAAGGACTTGGGAGGCCACCAACAGCTCTCCCCATGGACCATCCCCCCTCCTGCATCAGCCCAACCCAGGATTTAGGGCAGTTTTAAGCACAACTTTTCACGTGCTTAAATCTTCTTTGAAGATCTGGAATAGGTCTTTAATCAGCAAGCATTGTCTGTCTCACAGATACCTAAGATCACTCACCTGAAGAGTTTCCATCTCCATGTGTTTATGGGATGGCAGCATCCCTGAGCTGCTCAGAGGGAATGACACATCACTGAGGTGTTTTGTCAACTTCTGACAGCTTCAGAGCACGAGTTTCAGTGTGGAGAAAAGCAAACAACTAAAAAACCTGAGTCTTGAAGAAAAATGAGGGAGGGGCAGAAGAGTCAGTAACAACTTCATAGTTAAAACTATGACCCCCCACCACTCCATTGCCACTAGAACAGCTGACATTTCCTGGTGACATCTACAGCTGCATTTCATCTCTCCATCACAATTTTCTTCCCAGCGGTTCAGCTATTCTCAGATTTTGAAGTGAAGACTGGGACATCTCTTCTGGGATGTGTGTGTGCATATATCTGTCCATCTTTGTTCTCCTGCTGCACCATCTTGGCAATTTTTTTTCCTGAAAAAAAGCTTCTGCTGCCTTTCCTGCCCCTGTCTCAAATGGAGACAGAGCCAAGTGCAGCTCTTGGGTTTGGCATGGAGCCACCCTAATCCTCCCATGACCAGGGAGGAAACTCATCCAAGACACATCTGTGTCGTTACCATATGATGGACACCCCTTTGGAAATGTCAGATTAGCATAATTTGTTTGAAAGAATATCTCATACCCATCATTAGCTCAAAGCTATTAAAATCTTTCTGAAAAGCTGCCCATGGTTTGCTTGCTTTCTTTAAAATACATTTTCCCTTCTGAAACTTGGTCTCCCATATTTAGGGCCCTGGTAGCTCCAGCACATGAGATGACTGCAGGCAAACAGGCTTGGAAGGGAAGAGTTCTGGTGTGCTCAATGCCAGCAGGGCTGTCCAGAAGAAAGGCACTGATGGATGCCACGAGTGCCTGTGCAGAAGAAAAGGCACCAAATGCACCACTGACTGCTCACCCAGCACATCATCTGACATCATCTTTAAATTAATGCCCTGATAAACATTGTTGCTGATTCACAAGTCACTTAAACAAGGAGAGCCACACGCAGAGGGGATGCCTTAAGGCTCCTCAGCACTGGCTCTGGATCAAAGTGCTTCCCCAGTCCACAGCCTCTGGGTAGCTGCTCTTGTCCTTAACAAGCAGAGGACTGAAAAAATAAACCTCTCTCCTCAAACAACAGTCTTTGAGGCTCTTGGAGGTCTCCACAGCTGACACCATGGATGCTACACCCCAAACTTGTCTTTGTAGGACAGCACATCACAGATAGATGAGCCAGCTCATCTCTGGAAGTCAGGTTGCTCAGCCATAAGGCTTTATGCTGGAGCAAAGGTGGCCAGCCTTGCTTCTGGTATGGGCTGGGGAAGGCTGGGGATCCCCTACAGCTGAGAAAGGTGCTAATTCAATGACCAGTGGGGTGGTCTGTTGGCTGAGTAGGAGCCTCTTGCTGCACACTTGGTCTTGCAGGGCTCCTGTCACCTCCCATAGAATCATAGAATACTTTGGGTTGGAAGGGACCTTTAAGATCATCTAGTTCCAACCCCACTGCCATAGGCAGGGACACCTCCCACTAGACCAGGTTGCTCAGTGCCTTGTCCAGCCTGGCCTTAAACTCCTCCAGAGAGGGGGCATCCACAGCCTCTCTGGGCAGCCCCTTCCAGTGTTTCACCACTCTCATTGTGAAGAATTTCTTTCTTATAACCAACAGCCTTCAGCAGCATTTCCAAAACATTGTTTTCACTTCTCCAGTCCAAATTCAAGACTAAACACCCTCACACACACTGTTGGTAAGACAGACTGTCCATGAGCTGAGGTTGAGGACTCAGGTGAGACTGCCAGCCCCAGGACAGGCTTCTGGAGGCACCACCATGGCTAATGATGCAGGTCAAGAGAACTCAGTAGGAACAATCCAATTTAGGTTAAGTTGCAGAGAACTAAATCCATTTTTCAAGTTGAGAGAATTTTTTAAAAAGTAATTTCTAACAGTTATTCCTGGAGGGAGGAAGGAGAAGAAGGGGAACAGTGTATTGTTGCTCTTGTATCAAACAAGTTCTGGGGCTGGAAGTGTTGGGATATCTGTTGACACTATAATTTCTGTGATTAAGTAACTGTGGGCCATATTTCAAGTGCGGGAGTGAAAAATANTTCAGTGATGCTAGAGATTCCCAAATTTGATATTTAGCATTTCTATCCTCATTATCTGTTGTTCTTTTACTTTTCAGTATATTTGTCACTCAGGAAAGATTTTAACTGGGCACAGATGAAAGAAAAGAGGGCACATTCCTTTATTTATTTTCTGTTAGACTGTGAAAAAAAAAATAAGAGCAATTAAACCAACAAACTTTAAAAAATTAACTAATAGCAGCATCACAAAAACCCTGATGTGAATGATCCAAAGGATGTTCTGTAAGTGACACCATTTAGCCACTCACAGAGATGTCATCACCCACTGGCCAGGAGAGGATGTCCCCTCCCCTTGGCTATGAATGGCTCCAGCTGAGTAGCAATGATAGATGTATTTACACTCCTGGTACTGGATTTTTTAAAAACATTTATAAAAAA
>VZTY01023980.1:157133-196705 GCA_013400935.1 Turnix velox | reverse complement strand
TGAATGTCTCCAGAGAAGGAAACCCCACACCTTCTCTGGGCAGCCTGGGACACTGTTCTGTCACCATCTCCCTGACAAAGTTTCTTCTCCTATTTCTGTGGAACCTCCTGTGTTCCAGCTTGCAGCCATTGCCCCTTGTGCTATCATTGGAGGTCACTGAGAAGAGCCTGGCTCCATCTCCCTGACACTCATCATTAAGAATTTTTCCACTGATTACTTACCAATAAATAAAGAGTAATAATTCTGCAAAATTCAGTGATGCTAGAGATTCCCAAATTTGATATTTAGCATTTCTATCCTCATTATCTGTTGTTCTTTTACTTTTCAGTATATTTGTCACTCAGGAAAGATTTTAACTGGGCACAGATGAAAGAAAAGAGGGCACATTCCTTTATTTATTTTCTGTTAGACTGTGAAAAAAAAATAAGAGCAATTAAACCAACAAACTTTAAAAAATTAACTAATAGCAGCATCACAAAAACCCTGATGTGAATGATCCAAAGGATGTTCTGTAAGTGACACCATTTAGCCACTCACAGAGATGTCATCACCCACTGGCCAGGAGAGGATGTCCCCTCCCCTTGGCTATGAATGGCTCCAGCTGAGTAGCAATGATAGATGTATTTACACTCCTGGTACTGGATTTTTTAAAAACATTTATAAAAAAATCTGTAAATTCTCTGTTCAGTTCCCATTATTTACACCCAAATATAGTAGGTTTTCTTTTTTGCCCATATCACAGAACTGACAAGGGTAAGACAGGATGGCTCCTGTACTGTTTGTCAGGACAATAGTAGGATAGTATGGAGTGGAAATGGTTTTAAACTAGAGCAGGGCAGGTTTAGATTAGACGCTAGGAAGAAGTTCTTCCCCTTGAGGGAGGTGAGACACTGGTCCAGGTCGCCCAGAGAGGTGGTAGAGGGAGGCCCCATCCCTGGAGTCATTCAAGACCAGGGTTGATGAGGGTCTAAACAACCTGATCTAGTTCAGGATGCTTCTGCTTACTGCAGAGTGTCGGACTAGATAGAATCATAGAATGGTTGGGGTTGGAAGGGACCTTAAAGATCACTTAGTTCCAACTCCTCTGCCATAGGAAGGGACATCTCCCACCAGACCAAGTTGCTCAGTGTCTTGTCCAGCCTGGCCTTAAACACCTCCAGGGAGGGGGCATCACAACCTCATTGGGCAATCTCTTCCAGTGTCTCACCACCCTCACAGAAAAGAATTTCTTTCTTATCTCCAACCTGAATCTCCCCTCTTCCAATTTACATCCATTACTCCTAGTCCTGCCATCACATATCCCATTAGATGGCCTTTGAAAGGCCCTTCTAACTCAATGCATTCAGTGATTCTATGACATAGCCTGTGTGTGGACTTAGACTGAGCCTGAGGATGCTGTGAGAGATGAACTATTCACCCATGACCTGTTCACACATATGCCAGAAGCTACTGTAATTCAGCTTATTGCTAAATGCATTCAAAGTCTATGGCTGGCTTTTAAATAAATATGTATATATATATATGTACAGACATATATCTATATATACACACATTACACATGTTTGGAAAAAAACCACACTGCAAGTTCAAAAACAATAAAAAAATCAAAACTTTAAAAAGCAAGGTGATCTTTTTAAATTTTCTGCACTTTTTAAGACCATCAAATCTCAGAGTAATGGGCACAAGTGAAGGCACAAGTCCTTTTCCTACTCATTACCAGACTTCTTGGAGAGTCAAGTGGATTCCTGAGCATCCAAGCTGGTGGCAGTACTAGTGGGCTGGCACAGGACGAATCCCTGCAAGAATTACCCACAGGAATCCTCACCTGCCCACATGGAAGTATTTTCCCCAGGAGGGGTGAGGGTGAAGACAAGAACATATAATTAAAGGCTTCAAGCTGGGAGCCCCCCAGCAACAGATGCAACACCCATGTTGTGTCTTGCATCAGTGAGATGGAGCAACAACACAATGCTAAAACACCAGCAGAATTTTCCATTTTTTTCTCCTCCTCATTAATTTTGATGGGATGAGCACAGCAAGCTTAGAGTACAAGCAGCTGATGTTGGTAAAACACAGTACATCCATGCCTAGTGAAAACGTCTCTGTTCTGAGGATTTTCTTTGCCAGAGGCTGTCAGTGATGCTACAAACATCCACATTAGACAGCACCTGCAGCATCTGCACATTAGTTAATGAAGATGTAAAAAACTTATGGGTGATATGTGGCATTAGACAATACTCTGAGCATGAGAGGCATCACCCCAGAAGCACAGTGCCAGAAAGACATGATGCCTTTGGGAGGTTTCTCTACACAGAAGAAGATGAATTCAAATTACACATGGTGTGAATTAAAAGTGGATTAATTAAATAGCTTTAAATCCCGACGTGGATGCTCTCATTAAGATGTAAGTGGTGTTTATAAGACACACCATAATTTACTTTGGGAGTGTAAGGGAATAAATCAAATTTAAAAGGTAATCCAGATTAATCTTCCACGTAGACAAGCTCCAGGTATGGTTCCTTCCTGTCCCTGCTCATTGTCTGTGTTGGAACCACATCACCTCAAATGACTCCAGTTACATTCTCTGCCCTTCTCTGCCCAAGAGAGAACTGAGCAGGGACCTCCCTCCTGAACATCCTGCACCACATGGCCTGACCCCAAATAGCACCTTCTCAGCACTGTCTGAGCACCATCAGGATGCTGAAAAATAAAGCCAAAAATAAATAAGTCAAAACAAAGCCAGACAAGCTAAGGAAAAGACAGATGTGAGGAGCAAGAAGACAAGAGCTCACACAAAGCAGGAGCCCAACCAAAGCCCCTGCCCAACCAACCAAGGTGTGAAGACAGTTCCATCTGCATCAAGCCCAGCTCGCTCCACCCTGCTGCTGACGATGCCCTGTAAGAGCAAAGGGGGCTTTTTGTGAACCTGAGGTACCCTGCTTGGAAACTGGCTTCAGCAGCTACCTGGGGAGAGCTCTGTTTCTCCTGCTTCTTCTCCAAGTGTGTCTTCCTTAGGGAAGCCACAGCCTCCTGGGGAAAAGAAAAGGGCAGGACTGGAGAGGGAGTCAAAATCAAAGAGAGGTCCCTTGAAGTGCAAGATTGCCCCAGTATGGCAAGCAAACCACTCTCTAACCAGCTTTCTGTAGAGTCTTTACACGGCACAAATAGGGGTGAGGATTTAAAGTATATATTTACTGTCAACTTGAAAAAGAAAGTTATACTGACCAAGTCTAATAGCATGTATTTGATATATAAGTATTTAACGTGCCATTCTGGACTCCAGCAAATGCCACCTGAGATAAATATTCAGCATTTTTGTTCATGCACTGGAAGAAATCAAACATTTTTGTCCATGACATATGCAAAGTATCTAATAATTCTGATCTAGTAATTAACAGTAAATATAGAACCTTAAACTTCACTGCAGTATATTCATATATATAGTTTTAAGTACTGGACTGGAAAGACAACTCTTTTTTTTCTTTTAAAAAAAAGAAAGCTTTGTTCAGAATGCAATATTTACATTGTCCTTTGACCAACACTTACATTTTTTACACAATATATTTCAGCTACAGATAGCCCTGTAGCAAAAAGGCTCCGTGAGCCACCTTAGACACAGCTCACTCTTTCACTGACAACATTACAGCTGTTTATGGAGAGCTCTGAAGTCCCTGGTTGCATTGCAAGGCCCTCCTCAGCCTCGTCTAGTTCCATGCTGTTGAGTTCATTGCCATTTCGGTAACTGGTTAAAGTCAGGTCTTTGCCATACAAAGCTGTGGAAGCCACATTCAGACACTGGTTCTGCCGCAGCCCTGATTTTTTACTGGTCTTGTACTGGCAATGGATGTAGTTGGAAAAAGCCCTGCGGTAGGTTTTATTGAAGAGGGTGTAGACCAGGGGATTAATCCCAGAGCAAACGTAACCAACCCACACAAAGACATCCAGGAGTTCGCTCAGGAGGTCCTTGTCACAGGCTTCCTTGCACAGGACGGACATGACATTGGTGATGAAAAACGGGCACCACATGATGAGGAACAAAAAGAAGACAATGCCCAGGACCTTGGAGGCTCTCCGCTCGTTGTTGATGGACTGCATAGTCCCCTTGCGAAAGAGCACGGCCTCTTTGCTGACCGGAGAGTTCAAGTGTGAAGCTCCCTCGTGATTGTGGAGCATGGAGATGTTCTCGGCGTTGTTCTCCTTCTTGAGGCAGGTCACGCTGCTCCTCCTCTGCTTGGGCACCTCCCCACACATGAACACCGTCGCCTGCCTCTGCAGCACCTGTACGGTCAGGCAATAGGTGATCACCATGATGATGAGAGGGATGAAGAACGCCACGAAGGACCCAATGAGGACGAAGTTCTCATCATTGAGAACACAGGTCCCATTTACGAACACTCTGGAGTCATCTTGCAAACCGATGACGGGAATGGGCGTAGATATCCCTAGAGGAAGGAGACCAAGAAAAGAAAGGGTTACCTGGCTGGCCGGGCTCCAGAAAGGCAGCAGAGACGATGCAGGTCCTGCACATGTTCAAGCTGAAAATTACCAAAATGCAAAAGAATTACAGCTGTGACAAGTTAGGAGGAAGTTTCTTAAAAACTAAAGTAATCCCCATAATAAAATGGCCGCTTTTGCCACTGCATCAGGGACATATAGAAGAAAAGTTCCTGGGCTTCTGTGTCCTTATGGACTATTTGGGTGTCACCAGTGAGGAATCTCTGTGAGCTCTGTCTGCCTGGATGCTTCACCCACAAGCAGTGTGAAGGTGATAGGAACCACAGAGGGTCCTCCTTGGATTCTTGGAGAAGACAAGTGCATAGGCTTCAATAGGCTTAATACCTGAGGGGGTCCTACAGAAAGGCAGGGGTAGGACTTTGTAATCAGATGTGTGATGGGAGGACTAGAAATAATGGATGTAAATTGGAAGGGGGTAGATTCAGGCTAGATATAAGAAATTCTTTACAGTAAGGGTGGTGAGACACTGGAAGAGGTTGCCCAGAGAGGTTGTGGATGCCCCCTCTCTGGAGGTGTTTAAGGCCAGGCTGGATGAGGCACTGAGCAGCCTGTTCTAGTGGGAGGTGTCCCTGCCTATGGCAGGGGGGTTGGAACTTGATGATCTTTAAGGTCCCTTCCAACCCAAACTATTCTATGATTCTATAATTCAAGCCTTATACTTGATTGACCAGGCTGCAGCATCTGCCCCATTCCAACCCCTCTAAAAATGGGCTAAAAAGGGGGAGAGCAGCCCTGGTGAAAGTAGAGAAGGTGTCAACACACTGTAATTGGACTGTCCCGACAGTCAGCAATCTGAGTTCCAGCTAAAAACCCTCTAGATGAAAGGGAGGCAACTTGAAATGACTCAATTATTCTAACAACTAGAGCACAGCTTCCAGCTACTCCTGAGCACTAAGCAGAGTTAACAAGCTTTGGGAATCACTCTGCTTGCCAAGACAGTTTCACTTGTACCCTGGTG
This sequence comes from Turnix velox, assembly GCA_013400935.1. Taxonomy (NCBI): domain Eukaryota; kingdom Metazoa; phylum Chordata; class Aves; order Charadriiformes; family Turnicidae; genus Turnix; species Turnix velox. The sequence continues at coordinate 191,232 of VZTY01023980.1, read as the reverse complement.
GCATGTCAGGACAGAAAGAAGACAGAACACAGGACTCATGCCAGAGCTCTGCATCTCACTTGAATATTTTTCATGCATAATCCGATCCAAATATTTTCCCTTGATTTGTGGAGCTCTGCCCCACAGCAGGACAGACCTTGAACCTTCCAAAGAAATCAATCTAGGCAGAGACAAAACCAACAGAAGCCACAACTTGTTTTGGAACTCCGTAACTAATGTGTATGTGAGAACATGGAAAAGGCATGGAGGGCCAGAGATAGATCACCACAGGTTCAACCAGCTCTGCCTCTTCTTTGGTAGGAAGCAGAAGAATAAGGCCATGGTGAAGAATGTGGCATCTAGGGGGCATCTAGGCTGGACAGGGCACTGGGCAGCCTGGTCTAGTGGGAGGTGTCCCTGCCTATGGCAGGGTGGTTGGAACTCGATGATCTTTAAGGTCCCTTCCAACCCAAACTATTCTATGATTCTATCTGTCTGTGTTAAAGCACAGACAATTTTACAGAAAGGTGTTGCATCCACACTTTGTTTTTAAAATCACCTTTGAGAGACCCATCTGCTGCAAATTCTTGATCTCACCTATAACTCCACAATATTCAGAGGCATTCAGCCCCATGACTTCTCTATTTGCCATGTGAACTGTTGCATAATAATGAGTTTCTAGGTAAGGTCTACCGGCCGGAAGATATCGTGATGTACGGAAAGATAGGGCCCTATTGTTTTGATTTGTTAGCCAATAGCGTTAAGTCTCTGATGTAAGCGGATGGACCTGGGCTATATAACGCCATGTCACGAGGGAATAAACGCCATTTTGTCATCCACCACATTGGTGTCAGCGTGCTGATGGCCTGAGCGACTGGGGTAGGGTCACTGTGTTGTTCCAAGGATCAGGCCGCCACACTCTTAACTGCAGCAGTGAACAAAGTATTTCTTGCTCATTTTAAATTTTCTTTGATTCTGGCTCAGTTCCTCTGCTGGGAGAAACAGTGAATAATCACTCCATGGTCACCTTTTCCACCTTCATCATTCCTGCTGCCTGACATCTCTTTTGGAACTGCAGAAATATATTCTATTTACCCCCATGTCATACTCATTTGATGCCTTTAATTAACTTTCTCAATTTTTTTTTTCAAATTCCTCTCTTTGTAAAACACTAACTTGCTCCAGAGAATAAAATGGTTGAAATGTCCAAATTGTCATTCACAGAATTGAGACTTAAATAGAAAACAGAAATGATTTTGTGTCTAATACCTTGTTTTCTTCTGTGAGAGCCCATGAGACTGATAGACTTTACCAGAAAGCTGGAGTCTTTGATCATTATTCCCACTAAGAAAGGAAGTAATTTCCATTCTTTCTCACAAAATTTTTGTACCAGAAGCTATTTAGTCTCCTCCAGGGACAACCACCTCACTAAAGAAAGGAAAGGCCTGAGGATGGGTTCACTCTGTCTTTCCCATGAGTGGGATCCTCAGGGCTGACCCCATGAGGGGTCACATTCTGCTGCAGGGAATGCCAGGGATCATCTCTCCTTCTGCCTACTGGATTGAGAGTCCACCATGGTCTACATCAAAGGCTCTACAGACACAGGTGGGCTTTGGACCTCACACAGAATTTAAAAATTAAAAAAAATCAAAAACCAAAAGCAGAGTGGAAGAGCTGTGTCAAAGCCCCACAGCTGCCACAGTCTGTGCTGCCAAACCACAACAAATACATATTTAAATCCATATCTTCAACCTCAAATTTATTATTATACAAAAATAAATGTGGGTTATGCCTTTAAGGGACAATCTCATTAATGTTAGCAGCTACATCACATTAGGAACCATGCTTTAACATTAAAGCTTCTTTGAGGATATAAGAACTGTCTTCCCTAACCCTCTCAGAGAAGGGAAAAGAAAAACAACTTTCTTTGGTTTGGGAACAGAAGTGTGTCTGAAATGCACATTTTTCTAATAATAACTAACAGACAGCAAGAAGTAAACCCCAACAGACAGTGGCCTCCTGACTTGCACAGGGAAAGAAAAGGCACAGGCTTCAGGAAGGAGAGCCCTTCAGAGCCCTACTGAAGAACTGAGCTTTTGAAGTGTTCTGAGACACAAAAATTCCACATATTCCCCAATTATCAGCAGGATAATTACTGTGCTAATTCAGCAAAAAGCTGGGGCTAGATTAACTCTAGCTTTATCGAACTGCCCTAATAAATCAGCAGAGCTAGTCCTGCAGTGGTTTGAAGTCACAGATAAAAGGGGGCTGAACTTTGAAGGATCTTCCTGGCAGCAGTGAGCCCAACTGCAAACACAGGGTGTAATTACTGACTGAGCCTCAACAAGCTCCCAACCTTCACTTAAATTTTGGGGGAACAGACAAACCCTGCCCAGGTGGAAAACCAGTAAAAGACAGATGAAAAAAATGATTTTGGGGGGAAGTTGGACAAGATGGCCTTTAAAGGTTCCTTCCAACCCAAAACATTCAACGAGTCTATGATTTTCCTACCTGCTCTTCTATTTGGCCAAGTAAATTCTCCTGCTCGGTCACGAGCAACCTCATCTAGTGGGAGATGTCCCTGCCTATGGCAGGGGGGCTGGAACTAAATGATCTTTAAGGTCCCTTCCAAAACAAACAATTCTATGATTCTATGAGTTTCCAAGGTGCATTTGAACACAGGGGGATGGGCTCCTGCCTGCTACCACTATGGGCCTGCCCCAAAAAATTGCACAGGGATGCTTCAACAGAAGCAGTAACCTCAAATACGATGCACTGCCAACTCCTTTGCTCCCAGGAATGGATGTAGTGGGATGGTCAATTAATTTTCTGAACTAAACACTCCAGAGACCATCACCACCTACTGCTGTCCCAGATGAAACATGTCCCTGATGTGTGGTGACAAAATCAAACCAATCCAGGCATCCATGCCTGAAATCCCAGGGCACTTCTCCCACTAGGAACTCTGTTATCAACAGCTGCCATGGTCTCCTCCAGCCTTATAAATCTTTCTGCTGAGCAAGGGACATCGATAACCCTCCAGGGAATCAAGACTCAAACCTCTCAACAACTCAAAACACTCAAGGGAAAGAATGTATTTAGTGAAAACAACCTTGTAGTCAATTAAAACAAATGAGAAGGAAGAGGCAGATGCCATGCTTTAGGCTACAAAGCAAAAGTTTCTGTCTCACCCATGACCAGAAAAAGTTTTATAAGCAAGGATCTGCTCTACTGCTTCTAGAGAAGCAAGCAGTTGCCTGGCTTGTGATGGCAATGCCACCTCTCTGCTCCCCTGGGACTAACAAAAGCTGCCAGAATCACCACAACTGCAGCACTTCTACCCACAGACATGAGGGAAGAATTTCAAACATTCATTGCCAGACATTTAATGGAACACACACTGGCAGGCATCATGGAGAGGCTCTGAGCAACCTCATCTAGTGCAGGATGTCCTTGCTCACTGCAGAGGGTTGGACTACATGGACTTTGAAGGTCCCTTCCTACTCAATATATTCCGTGATTCTATGACTGCATGTGCAGCTGGAGTGGCTGCACACCTCTTCTGCTGACACCTTGGGGGGATCCCCTCTCCTGGCCATCCCCTGCAGAGCACAACACAGGCAGACCCCAAAGATCATAGAATCATAGAATAGTTCAGGTTGGAAGGGACCTTAAAGATCATCCACCACCTCTCTGGGCAGCCTCTTCCAGTGTTTCACCACCCTCACTGTAAACAATTTCTTTCTTATGTCAAGCCTGTATCTACCCCCTTCCAATTTACATCCTTTATTCCTAGTCCTTCCATCACATATCTCATTAAAAAGTCCTACCCCAGCCTTTCTGTAACCCACTTCAGGTACAACAAGCTGAAGATTTGAAACAACATCAAGATCCTGCCCACCAGCTCACATCTCTCATCTATTTTCATTGTCCATCATGTGGATGTTTCTGTTGCCCACATTTCTATTTCCAGCCTCAGCACACTGTGATGCATCACAAAACTCCACAGGCCTTCACAGCACCCTCATTTTCTTTACCCAAATACAAAGAGTCTTGCTTGGGCTATTTTTTCTACAACACAGGATGGCTGTCTGTGATGAACTTTAATCTGGAATACAGACGGCTTTGTAAAATATTCATTCATAAAGCAGTTGCCAACAGCCAGGAGGACTCTACTATCTTTTTCTGCTTCAAAACCTAATCATAGGTTTAGGCTCGTGCAACCTGCCAAATTCACAGCTCGATAAGCAAAAAGCCTCTATTATATATTTTGTTGTCAGCATTAACATATTGGGAAAACGGAATGCAAAAGCTACTAAATTAAGATAAATTATATGCTTTTTACTTCCTATTTTACATTCTGATTCAGGAACTGAATTCAGGGTTATCTACATGGGATGCATGTAAAAGGTTCTTCAGTCCAACTGAAGCAGGATTCAGGAGATGCAAACTGACCAGCCTGCACTTTGAATTCCATACCTGACCACAGACAGAAATGCATGAATTCTTTTTTGATTCTTAATGCTGAAGAGAGGTTGAATTCACTTAACCTCTTCAAAATTGCCTGGGATTTCCTTGGGCCTTTCCAAGCAACAAGCAGGTAAGATCTGAATTTAGCACCAATGTGCTCTGGGGGAGCCCTTTTCTTTCACTCCATCTTCAAGTTATTCCCATGTCTGTTCTAAATTCATTTATGAAGTAAAATAGGTCTGCTAAAATAAGATATATACATACCAAGAGCACTTTTTTCCCTTGTTTCATACAAACTTCAGGAGAAAGTCTGAGTAAATGGGATAATGTACTGGGAAGGGTGGAAATCCATACCCTGAACAGACTCTATGGCCTGCATCAGGTCTACCTGGATCTTCCAAACAGGAGATGGAAGCAAAGACTCCCCTGGGCCAGATCTATTTGCATCAGAGAGAATGGACAGAATACTAAGAAAATCCAGTGATGCTGTGCACCCTCTCAGGTCTTGTGGCAGCAGAAAGGGCATGTCACTGTTGTCACACCCCTCAGCTTGGGGAGAGCAGGGGGAGTAGGGAGTAGGGCTGGCCTGACAAAACATCCTGCACTGCCAACATCCCACTCAGCAGCTGCTCACAGCTTCCTCCCAAAGGCTTTTGGCTGTTGGGAAGTAAATGCAGCACCCATTGCCTTGCTGAGAGCTGATGAGTCAAGTGCCTCCAAAAGAAAAGTGCCACACCATCTCCTTTTTAAGCTATTTCTTGTAATGTTCATTATTTTGCTTGTTTCACATCCTATTACTAGTGCAGACTTGTTTGCCCAAAAAAGCTGGGCAGGGGGTCCTACAGAAAGGCAGGGGTAGGGCTTTTTAATAAGATATCTGATGGGAGGACCAGAAATAATGGATATAAATTGGAAGGGGGTAGATTCAGGCTAGATATAAGAAAGAAATTCTTCATGGTAAGGGTGGTGAAACACAGGAACAGGTTGCACAGACAGGTTGTAGATGCCCCCTCTCTGGAGGGGTTTAAGGCCAGGCTGGACAAGGCACCGAGCAGCCTGATGTAGTGGGAGGTGTCCCTGCCCATGGCAGGGGGGTTGGAACTTGATGATCTTTAAGGTCCCTTCCAACCCAAACAATTCTATGATTCTAAGTGTTTGCAGTCTGCAGCAACAAAACATCACCCTGCTCATTCTGACGGGAACTTTAGTCCTTGGTGGAGATCAGAGCCCATAATATTCCTATTTTGATCATCCTGAACCCATTCCTCACCCAGTAACTCCAGGATGGGGAAGCTCTAAGGGTACATTTGCACCTATTTGGCCAGGCTCCAGCTTCACTTAGTGAACCCTGCAGGAAGGACTCAACCTGCTTTACTTTGCTCCTTGGACCCATCATTCAAACCACAAGGTCACATTCACAACTCACTAAACACATCCTTAGAAACACGAACTACTTGCCCAGCTTTTGCATACCAAGTCCAAGCTTCCCACACAGGGCTGCACTGAATTCAGCAGCTTTCTTTCCTCTGCCAAACAGGCAGCACTGACAGTTTAAAAGAATAACAAAAAAGAAAAGCTCCCACTTCTAAATGAATTGATTAAACATAATCCCATTTCACTGTGGCACATGAAAATTTACTTCCAAAAGATACCCCTGTTATACTCATGAGAAGAGAAGGTACATTTCCCTGTATTTTTAACTTTTTTCCATGGACTTATTCCATGGCAAGAGTCTTCTAAAATGGCCCATGCAGCACCCAGACATTTGGGACCATATTCCACTTCCAAAGCAGGTGAAAACCAAGAGAAGTTCAAGCACCCAAGAGATGCTTTTGCTTGCAGCGCAGCACTGAGAGTGACAATGGCTTTATAAAGGAAAAATTAAATGTTATATCTTTGCATGACTGCATTTCATCCAAGCAAAAATGGCAACAGAGCAGGGGAAGCAGCCACACAATTCTTCTGACTCTGCCCCAAATGTAAATCACACTCAAAGAATTCCCCCAACAATATTTCCCCTCACACAATCCCTGGTATTGCAGAGTCATCTTGCCATCATTTTTCTTCTGTGTTTTACTGCTGCTTTATGTATTGCTTTTTATCACAGTGATGCAAAAGTGCCTTCTTTTGTCTCTGCCTCTCATTTATTGTGACTTTGGCCTGGCTGGCTCAGCCCCAGCAGCCGCCCAACCGTGGCACCACCTAAGGCTGGCGCCAGAGCAATAAATCCCATGCTGTCAGCCTGCCCTCACATCCACTCTGCTGGGTTTGGAGTGACTTTAGCTGCAGCACATCAGCTCTGCTGCCTGATTTTGCTCCCAGAACCTTTAACACTGCTTTCTGCTCTGTTTACAAGATGGTTTTATAGGTCCATTTGTCCACGTTACCATCTTTATTGCCATGAGCACACTGGTACATGTTATAAAAGAAAAGTTAAATGTTAAATCTTTGCATGACCGCATTTCATCCAAGCAAAAATGGCAACAGAGCAGGGCCACACAATTCTTCTGACCCTGCCCCAAATGTAAATCACACTCAAAGAATTCCCCCCAAAATAATTCCCCTCACATAATTCCTGGTACTGCAGAGTAATTTTCCCAGCTGCAGTGCTGGAAGCGGTGCCGTTCTGAGAAATATCGATGGCTGACTTTGGTCACTCACCAAGCTCAGTGAAAGACTCCCCACTAAACACTGGTTATACTGAGGGAAAAGGGGAGTAACACTACTATTTTCTGAGACAGGCACAGGGCTTACCTATGGATATGGTCCAAACAGCAGCAATTTTGATGATAGCCTTGGTGCGGGAGTTGAAGCGGCTGTGCTCTATGGGGTTGCGGATGGCTACGTACCGGTCCAGGGAGATGGCACAAAGATGCATAATAGATGCGGTCGAAAAGAGCACATCTAGGGAAATCCAGATAGGGCACAACTGTTTAGGCAAAGGCCAAGCATAATCTGAAACATAGAGAGAGAAGAAATGAAAGGAAAAAAAAACGAAGAAAGGAAATAATAGGGGGGAGCTAGGCCATCATTTCCCCAGTGAGTGCTGGGGTTATTTTAACTCCACAGGATCAGACGTGCATGAGGAGGAGACAGAGAAACCTCTCAGACACTCCATAAACCAGTTCCCACCTCTCTTTCTGTGGCTAATAGCTGAAGGCAAAAGAACATCAATTTGGCAGCACCTGCAAAGTGACCTCCCTAGCTCTGTTCCTCACCCTTAAGCTTCGCCTCACATCCTCACCAAGCATTGCCTTTTAATTGCCTCATCATGTTCTTCTCCTGGATTGCACGGTGTGATCTGCCATCACCTTCATCCCCTTCCTTAATCAAGCAAGCTTGATGTGGATGTCTCAGTCTCTCACTGCTGAAGAGAAGAGCAGCAGAAAGTTTTTCTGCACAGACTGACAACCAGCTAAATGACATTACTTCACCTTAGATATTCTTCCCAGGCAGTGGGCCTTGGAAACAGGAATATTACAAAGCAGCTGAGATGGAGAGGCTGGAATCTGTTTTGAAGTTGGACAGAGCTGAGTATCCTTCATCCACAGAAACCAGGACCAGTGAACTGGCCATTGCAACTGCAATGGCTCTCAGCTCATCTGGGTGCCTGCACTTATTAATCCAGGTTACTCAGGGCTGAAGCACAGCTTGAGAGTAATAGTGACCCAGAAAGATCTTCAGGGGGCACCGGTATTTAAATTAAAGCTCAAGGAAATTGATTTGTGAGTGATACTCCAATGCTAATGCCCACAACAGATTGTGTGAGATCAATAAGGTGTCCTGCCAAGCTCTGGGATTTCAACATATTGATCAAAACAAATCAGCAGTATCCACAGCAGCTGGAAACATGAGAGACTTCATAATAATTGAATAATGAGATACTCTTGTGCCTTCATTCAGAACATGGATATCTAAAGCAATCTCTCAGAGCTTCCCCAAGGATCAGAAGCATCACTCTGCAGAATTGATGTTGCATTAAGAACAATGTGGCTCCATCCCACTGATCTCCCGTGGGAAGGGAGACATGTTAGACCCAGAAAGCATGTTTTGAAATAAATTATCCAGCCAAGAGATACTCAGGATACCTTACACACAGAAACCTGAGGTGAACTAAACCAGAACAAACTAGATGTCCCAGTGAAGTCTAGGACTCTTCACAACGAGCAGGGCAGAGAGACATGGACACATCAGCTCACTTCACCAATGGGAAACTCACCAAAAAAGTGTGAGGTAACTCATGAAATCCACACAACACTTTATGCTCTGGAGGCATAAATCATTTCAGCACGTTGACACCCCCTACTACATGGGCTGTAAGTGGCCTGAGATCCAAAGCAGCAGGCATCAAAGAGGTTCTTATAAAACGGAATCAGAATCATGGAATCACAGAATGTCAGGGATTGGAAGGGACCTCAAGAGATCATCTAGTCCAATCCCCCTGCCAGAGCAGGAACAGCCAGACCAGGTCACACAGGAAGGCATCCAGATGGGGTTTGAAAGTCTCCAGAGAAGGAGACTCCAGAACCTCACTGGGCAGCCTGTTCCAGAGATTCCCCCACACTCACCGGGGCTCTCTGACCCCAGACACTCCACACCTTGCACAGAGAGGCAGAAGGGGCAATGGTGCCCCAGACCAAGTCCTTCTGGAACTAACTCAGAATTACAGACCCAACCCATGCTGGGATGCTCCACCTAAAGCACTTTGAGGCTGAAGTATCTTTACTTTAAAAGGCATCTCTGCTACATAAATGAACTTGGTTATAAATTATGACTCATCCCCTCCATGAAGCCACCATCAAATTCTGCACCTTGTTCACTCTCTGCAAAAGCTTAGTTGCCATCAATCCACAATGCAGCTCAGAGCTCCCAGTGAGCACACCTCTGGGAGCTCTAACCATGCCCCAGGGAGTCTGATCTCCCTCAAGTGGTACCTGTTCTCCCTGTACAGCCACAAGCTGTCCCTCACTACTTGTCCCTTTGAGTCTCTAAAGCCATTTTTCTGCTCCTGGCTGAAGCCAGCTGTGAACACCAAACGTGGAGGAAAGCAGCAGGGAGAGTACCCTGATGGATGGAGGTCCCTGTGAACAAGTGTGGGGTGACTGTGCACAGAGGGGCATGGATGGGGGTGGGGATGGCTGATCCTCCATCAGGCAGATGGTCAGGGAACTGGTGTCTCCAGAAAGGGTCACCAGGCTCCCTGTGCGTGGGAGCACTTCCAGTCTGATCCACAATGCTGGGGTGGGTACAGTCTGATTCTTAACATTTGCTAGAAAGGGGGTTTCTACTGCAACAACCTTTTCAGTGTTAATGAATGAGGAAGAGCCCCTCTGACTTCTTCCTTTGTGTGACCCCAACACTTCCCACAGCTGATTACCCAAGGAACAACTTCTGCCATTGATGTGAACCAGGCAACACAACCATGAGACATCAGTAGAAGCCAAAGTGTGGGTGAAGGTTCTTCCATGTGTTGCGAGGTTGGAGGTGTTGTTTGCCTGCTGTCAGTTCTGGCACTTCAGGAACCACAGCCAATGGCAGAGCAAAATTCTGCACAGAATTCCTGCCAGGCAAGCTTGGCTTTAAAAACAGAGGTGATATTAGAGTCCTCCTAATGGTTAATCCTTTGTCTTCACCGCCCCGAGGCACTCTATTACACTGCTGGCTGAAAAGGCAGTTCTGTGAGGAAGCATTTTACTTTCTCAGGTAGTTTCCTAAAACGATCTGCAGTAATAAAATGTCACTCTGGAATTGTGTAGAATGGCAGCTTGTAATGCATGGCTATACCTTGATAGGAAGGGCTACATCCTATCCCAAAAGGCAATTATATTAAAGTAAGCACAGTGTGTGTATTTGAATAAACACCTCCACAGCCAGCAAAAAGGAGTTTATCCCAATTCTCTTTCCAGTAAATCTACAAACCAAAAAAACATGCCCCTTGACTGCGCCAAGATGCAAAGAAGGACTAAAAAACCAATTCTGTGGATGATGTTATACTTCTAAAACAATCTTATCCTAAGAAAAGGCCTGTCTACAGAAGGTAACATTTTTCTATTTGCTCTGGTGAAAGCGCTGACCCTGGAGACATTCAAAGCCAGGCTTGCTGAGACTCTGAGCAACCTGATCTAGTGCAGGATGTCCCTGTCACTGCAGGGGTTTGAACTAGATGGCCTTTGAAGGACCATTCCTACCCAATACATCCAGTAATTCTATAATTCTAGGAGAATGAATGATTTTTTTTTAAATCTTTAAAAAGGGTTAGGACCTGTGGCTGAAAGGAAACTGGAAGGGGCTGCAGAAGAGACTGATGGAGACTGATACAAAGGCTGAGATTCTCTCCAGAGCCTCCAACAAAATGTGATGAGCATTGCCCCGCCTTCTGTGTAAGGCAGAGCAGACAGGAGATGTGTGCACACACAGACAAACACATCCCACGCCACAAAGGGACTGCCTCTACATATTTACATTTTCAAAAACAACTATTGCTTGTGCTTGTACACATTTACTCCTCCTCTAGCACAGTCTGCCCCAGGATACCTTTGGGGAATGTGCACAACACTCGAGACAAATCAAGAATAAAAGTGACCAAATACCTGCTTCCACCACAGTGACACCAAGAGTTCTGTAAAATTCACCCCTGTAGCTTTGGAAATGTCTCATGGCAAGCTCCCACTGCACTGCAGCAGCCATTTCTTTTCCAGTAGAGCACAGGAATTTGAGAAAGGCTTCAGAACGTGTCATGGTCAGCCAGTGCTTTGTATAAAGCAGATGAATAAAAGGGTAAAAACTACCCTTAAAAATGACAGGGGGAGAACAAGGGGACATTTTATCTTTAGGCTCATGATGAAATTTTATATATGTATTTATATATGCATATATTAAAAATATATATTTATATACCCATACACAATGTTTATGTATATAGGTTTATATACAACAGGAGGGGCTACAGGAAAGCTGGAGGGGGACTGTTTGGTAGGGCATGGAGCAATATGATGAAGGGCAATGGTATGAAACCAGAGCAGGGCAGTTTCAGATAAGACATTAGAAAGAGTAACTTCTTCCCCATGAGGCTGGTGATACCCTGGTCCAGGTTGCCCAGAGAGGTGGTGGAAGCCCTGTCCCTGGAGACATCCAAGGCCAGACTTGCTGAGGTTCTGAGCAACCTGATCAGGATGTCCCTGTCACTGCAGGGGGTGGCACTAGATGGCCTTTGAAGGGCTTTTCCAACTCAAGACATCTGTAATTCTATGTAGAAAAAAACAGAGCTAAGAGATCAACCTTTGCAGATTCTTTAACATCTTCCAGGGAAATCCACTGTGCTGGGCTGTGGCCTGCCCTTGCCCTCTGCTAGAGGTCTTTTTACTCCCATTGCACCTTGAACCTGTTGCAACTGAAGTGATTTATACTAACCAGACTTTCCAGGATTCACTTTAAAGTTCCATGGCTGCCACAGGCTTTGCAAAAATAGAAAGCAATTACATACAGTTTTATCATTACTGCATCACATTATTCCCAGGGGAAGGAGAGAATTTAAATTACTCTCTTCTCTCTCTCCCTCATGTAGGAAGTTTTTGTTAGCCTGAAATACCACATCAGTGAGCATAAAGCTATGTATCTCTTTTCTTTGGCTAATTTATTTCCTTCAGAACCACACAGACAATTGACTCAGAGACATCTGTCTCACCCAGCCCAGGGCACTGCAAATCCCTGTCACACCTGAGAGGTACATGATGTCCTGCTTGACTCCCTGTGGTCACCCCCAGCTTGTCCCCAGGAGGGACTGGGCAGCCAAGCTGGAGGAGCAGCTGCACCCAAGGGCAGAGCTGCCAATGCTGCTGATTTTATCATCAACACAGCGGAATTTCATGATTTTCTGACATATTGGACTCCTGGGCACTGGTAACATGAGAAACTGAGTTTTCAGTTTCTAGCCTGCATTTCTCCAGAGGAAATGAAGTGTACTCTAAGGAGAGCTGGATCACTAAAAGAGCAGATGTTCTAGCACTGGGAAGAACAGCAACATGGTCTACATGCAAAAGATGAAGATGCCTTCTAGGAGAAGGGCCATATTCTGGAATGCCCTGTGTTCACAAAGGCTCAGCAGAGGATGGACTCTCAGGTAATAGGATGGATAAGAGGTGACCAAGAAGGAACAGGAGGGTGACACTGTGTCCCCAGTGTGATGTTGGTGACATCCCTGCCAGCACTCTTGCCTCAATTCAAACATCTCTACATGCTGTTTTGTCACAGAGCAACATCACACAAAGGCTACACCTGAGTCTGTGCCACTCATCACATCTGAGCTGAGCTGGGACACCATTCCTGAGTTTTGGTTTTCCTCTGAGTGATCCACCCTGCTGTTCCATGAATCCATATGTTAAATTTATCTTCCAACTAAGATTCAAACCAGAAGAAAAATTCCTAGGCTCACTCATTGTTCTTTGGTTGCAATTTAAGCTCTGGTTGCTGTATGTGGAATTTCTACTATGAATTGTATCATCAACTTTGCATTTTAACTCCAGCAAAGGTATGATCTCTTCACACAACCCTGAGATGTAAGTTCTTCATAATACTTTATTTAAATGAAACCACAGGCTAATAAAATATTCACACCAATAAAAATCACTTTTTTCCTGGTGCTCTGTATGTCAGCACAACAGCAGGACTCTGCTCTACTTTACCTTTCTTCATGAGGTTTCCTTCTGCCAGTATTTAGACAACTAGCAAAGCTACAGTTGAACCAAAACAACATGGGGAAAAAAGCCCAAGAGGAAACACAGCCCTATAAATATAAATATTTTCTAAAAAGCTCACTCACAACAAAGTACACAAACATGTGACAATAACAGGTGGTTTTCCCTGGTTTTGATAAAATTGAAAAAGATCCCTTCCTCACCAGAAACAGCTGCCAAAATGTACAGATCATTTGAGAAAGCTGAAATCCTGAACTAACAAGTGATGTGGCACCCTCAGATCCCAGCTGGCTGCTGAGCAGTTCCCTCAGCTGGAACAGAGCAGTTGCCTGTGGGGATTTGGAGTTCTTCATGTCAAATGAAGGCTCAATCCTAGGACTAGCTTTGGAGTTACAGAGAGGACATAAAAACACAAAGAGGCTTTTTTTAGGTCTTCAGTTTGATTGTAGCCTAAGTCTGGTAATGTCCATGGCATCCTGACAGCTGTGAGGAGCCAACCTGCTATTAATCTTCCTCTTCATATGAGGTTCCCTCCTGTCTGGACAAACCACCCCCTGAATCCTGATAAAATATCTGACTTTGGGAAGAGACTAATAAGTGCGACTTGTGGCCATTTCCTCTTGTCTCTCCATAGAAGAAGAGACTGAGTCTCTACCCTCCTTCAAGGTACCTGCAGAGACCAATAAAGATCTTCCTGCTCTCTACCTCAGCCTCCAAGTCCTAGGCATCAGCCAAACCCAAACCAAACAGGCAGCACCATCAGTCCTCTGCCTTTCTGTCCCTCACTGCTCAGCACTGCAGCTGAATCCCCAAGGGCTCTGCATAGAAATAAAGTGACCCAATTTCCCAAACAATGTTTTGGCCTGTTCCAGATGGGCAGCATGATGGAAACTTCATAAACCACCACCACCCAGGAATAGAATCATAGAATAGTTTGGGTTGGAAGAGACCTTAAAGATCATCACGTTCCAACCCCCCTGCCACAGGTAGGGACACCTCCCACTACACCAGGTTGCTCAGTGCCTTGTCCAGCCTGGCCTTAAACACCTCCAGGGATTGAAGGGGCATCCACAGCCTCGCTGGGCAACCTGTTCCTGTGTTTCACAACCTTCACCATAAAGAACTTCTTTCTTATATCTACCCTGAATCTCCCCTCCTCCAATTTACATCCATTATGTCTAGTCCTTCCACCACACATCCCATTAAAAAGTCCTATCCCTGTACTGCTACTCCTTTATTTTTGAGTTTTGCAGAAACTGTGGTCCTATTGTGAGTTCCATTAGCATGAAGTAGAAGTTTAATTTAATATGGATACATGAAGTGTGGGCGTACTGATGCGTTGGAAAGAATACTATTACCCAGAAAATTATAGTGGTCTCATGAGGTGGAAAAGGAAACTAAAGAAATGATGTTTAGTTAAGTTGTACCATTGGGTTTTTTGATAGACTTGTTTTTGCTTTGTAATCAAGTGCAGTGTTATTTTATTGCCATGGTTATGCTATTATTGCAGTGTAATCTTGCACTCAATAACAAATCAAAACCAGGTTTAACTACGATAGTAAAATAATGTGTTAACATAATAACCTAGCAAAATATAATAAGTGTTGCCACAGATTTAACACATGTAAATGAGTAATGTGGGTGCTGCAGCAGAACTAGCTACTCCCAAGTAATATGGGTGCCATAGTAGAACTAGTCAGTCTCCAGACACTCTTATCCCAATATGGAATAGGAAAAGCTCAGAAAAAACATTATGGATAGTAGCTCAAGTGAGATGTAAAGTGACTTCATCTTGGGAGTTGTTTTTTTCTGTGTTCATGCCAGCCAATAACAACTCACCATCAGCAACCAAACCAGCCTTTCCTGATATTGTGTGCCTTGGAAGCATATAGCAGCTAGATTATTTTAATGAGAAAGGAGACTCACAACTTTTTGCTTCTGCTGGGTTCAGGTTCAGCCTCTCTTTCTGTTCATTTCAGATCAGCTAATCAGAAGCAATCAGTAGGAGCTTACACAGCAAACTTCGAATTTTACCCAATAAATTCAAAATTTAAATAGGGGAGTGAGATGCAGTCACTGTTCAGAACACACAGATCTAAGGACAGAGCTCTGCTGCCTCCTAAATCCACCCATCAATATTCAGAGGTGTCAGAGACATGTTTACAGCCCTCTGCATCTCAGTGGGTGCTAAATGGCTCTGGTGAAAGCCAGTCAGACAATTTCCATATCTCAACAGCACCAAAGCCTTTTTCTGCAAGCTGCTGCCTCTGATTTGGGATGGAAATAGACTTTCATAAAACAAGTGAAATGCCCATAATTTACCTAAAATAAACATACTGTAAAAAAATGCCATCACAAGGAGGAAACACATTGGTCAGGGTAATGTGTGGTCTGTCCCAATGAGTCCAGCACAGCGGGAGAAGAGAGCCTGCTGCCAACGTGCAAGGGAAATCAAACCTCCTGAAAAGTAACAGAGAATCAACAGAATCTTATAAACCACCTTGTCCTGCCTGTAAAATCCCGTTCCTAAGAGCTGACAGAGGAATGAGGTGCATTCATGTTGGTGCATTACTTTTTGAACTTTGCAGTCCTGACCCTTTCCAACCTAGGAATCAAGAGGGTATCTCTGAGGAGGTATTTTCTCCCTGATGTCTCTGTGCTTTACTAGACTTCCTGCAGGAATAACCAAGTTTTCCAGCAATGAGACTTCCTACTGAAAGCACAGACAGGGCTGGAAAAAGAGAATATATATTTGAAACTGATGAAACAAAACCAAAATGTTGATCCAGCACATGATGGTAATCACAGCTTAGGCTCCGTGACAGGCTCACTCACATTCACTCACCCCCATCTCATTAGCATCGTTAATGACCATTTTTGACAGAAAAGCTAGCTAGGATCCACTCTGATTCTCTGGTGAGTTGTCCATTCAGAAAAGGGTTGGATTACGTCAATAAGGCAATGTGCAAATTAGTGCAAGGCAGAGCAATTGGCATTTGGCCCCTCTTCCATCAACGTGATTTCCAATTAATTACCAGCCAAGCAGATGAATCACATCAGAGCCTCCTTCCCAGCATGTGCTGATAAAACACAAAGTGGTAACTTAATGCTACTCCTATCATTAGGTCTCAAGGAAGTAAATGAACCTACAAGGGTATTTGTGCACATGTGAATGAATATTAAACAACTCTAGCAGCAGAGTTACGAGGGATATGTCATGCAAATTGGAGAGAGACATTAAAGTCATAATTTACTGAGTAGAATTTAATGATATCAATTTGACAGACAGATGTGAAAGGAAGCAGAAGAAAGAATTGAGTTAATCCTGAGTTAATTGACCCAATCCTGGTAACATTCATAATTCAAACTATTCTATTGCATTGGTATATTTGTTTTACAATCTATCTAAATGCTTTCCAGAGATTTCACCTTGCTTCTCTGAATTTCTTCCCAGCTTGTGTAAAGCAGCTGTGTAGGTACTGACCTATATTAGGGCAGAGATTTCTCCATACCTAGAACACAAAGGTCCATTCCATGCACCTAGAGCAGGGCAGGGTTAGATGAGACATGAGAAGAAGTTCTTCTCCATAAGGGTGGTAAGACACTGGCCCAGGTTGCCCAGAGAGGTGGTGGAGGCCCCATCAATGCCTGGGGACATCTAAGGCCAGGCTTGCTGAGGCTCTGAGCAACCTCATCTAGCGCAGGATGTCCCTGTTACTGCAGGGACTTGGACTAGATGGCCTTTGAAGGTCCCTTCCAACTCTATGCTTCTGTAATTCTATGATTATTTTCCCAAAATGCTGGCTGTGACACAGTACAGTAATAGCTATGGACAGGAGAGGATGTTCACAAATACATCAAGCAGCAAACCATCAACGTGGGGCATTCATCTGCACACAACAACGGGTTTCCTGAGTGAATCCTGGGCATGATTTCCAAACAGAACAAGGGTGAGAGAATTTTTTGATTGCACATGAAATCAAGACATAGTACAGAAGTAGAGCTGAGCATCCCTGAAGTCCTTCCATGTTCCCCACTTATGTTCTCCACTATCTACAGCTGTAGTCAGGGCAGGAGAATGAGCCCTGTGTTCATCCCAGAAGACTGCAAGCAGGACCATGCCTAGAAATCATAACTGCTCCTTGGCAGGTGCTGAGCAATACGTGCTGCTAACTAGTTCTCATCTCAGTTTCACTCTGCTGGGGTGAGTGAGAAGAGATAGCAAGTTCTCAGCATGAGATAATACATCCTAGTTATCTGGGGTGTGAAAGTGTCTCTGGATTTAGCTGCAGACACCTTCTAGGAGGTAAAGCAAAGGCTTTTATGGGTAAGAGAAAACAGAAGTAAAAACAGTAAATGGCACAAGGTGTTGGGGAAGGACAGAAGGGATGAAGCCACTGAGATGCATTCCTCTGGCACAGCTCAGGCCAGGCTGCTATAGCCACATCTGTTTTAAACTTCAGGCTACTCACATAATGCTTCTAAGTGGAGAGTATTTTACTTCCCACTTTCCTGAACTATTTTAATGTTTGGATAAACATGAAGAGGAGCTCCTATCCCTTCCACTCTGCTATCCCATGGAATTTACTAATCCTCTCTCTTTTGTTCTTCCCCTTTTGGTTTGTGATTTGTTTGTTTTTTTTCTTTTTTTTGTTTTCTTTTTTAAATGAAAAGTTGACACTGTTCTTCCTTTCAGATGAGACTAAATTTATCTGTAGGAAACATATAAGCTGTCTCCATTTTCCTTGTTATCTCAGTGATCCACCTGGCACCTTTATAAGGCAACAAATTTATCTCTAGAACAGTTTATCATCACAGGGTCTTTCTTTCTCTATACAACAATACTTTTTCTCTCATTGTCTTGTATCAACTTTCTGGTTAGCTACAAAACATGTAAGTTTCTATTTCTCTTTAACTAAACTCATAAAAGTTAATTACAGCAAGGCAGGGTGCTTACAGAGCTACTACTGGATCGAACAGGCTGCTGTCATAAAAAGTAAACAAAAATTCAGGCATTTTAAAGCCCTTTTAGCTTCACTGATCTAGAAGCAAATTGGGCATGAGAAGATTGCACTGACAGCATTAAAACTGCAGCTGTATTTAAACTGACAGCAGTGCTCCTCTAAAACAGACCCACACACTCCTGCTTTGGGAGGGTTTTACATTCCTGTGAATTTTAAAACCCGCTGCATCTTCTGAAACAGGATGAAATAATCAGAAAAGAAAATAATTGGATCTAAGTCTTTATTTGCATTAAATAACAGCTTTTAAATTTGCACCATTCAAAATCATGCTAATGAGTCATACTTGAACAGAAAAGATTTATTTTGGATGAACAACACTCAATTACACTGGGCAGGCAAGACATGCATGTCCAATCTAGTGGTGGAAATAAGAAAAACAGCTCCCTGAGTGGATGCAGCATTCATGCTGAAGGGAAATCAGAAAACTATGAGGCTGCATGTTCAACCAGTGTAAGCTGGAGTTAATCCACTGAAATCACCCACAGTATTTTAACATCACACTTCTTCTCTCAGGAGCTTGGGGGAGGAGGACAGGAGTGGGCTCTGTCCATCTTCTCTGCCACATTTGTAGAGGCTGCATCCAAGGAAACATCCTACTGAGATGCCAGGGTGATGTTTTACACAGTTAGCCCTTACCAGGGACATCTTCCAGAGCTCAGCTTGAGCTGTGGGGCAAGAAAATCTGCCTCCACTCCCCAGATGCCCACCCAGGTTGTTCCAGAAACCTGCTCTCTGACCTTCTTCCATCACTGGTTTGCTTCTGCCTTAAATTCATCTCATAAGTGCCTCTCAGACCTAGTTATCTCTCTTTTGCCCAGATAGAGCTGCAAGAGAGGAAATACCTAGCAGGTTCCCTTGACTAAAACTGCCAAGGGGAAAGAGCCTAGTTTATGGATTTTGTAAAGAAAGCTGCAAGGCACATTTGCTTCTTACAAAGGTACAAGGAGACACCGCTTTTTTCACTCTGCAGCATTTGGATTTTCAATTTAAAAACTGCTCCTTGCAAGAAATTTAAGGCTGGCAAAGGGTGGAATTTTTTTGATTTGCCACGACATTTTGTTGCTACACAATGACACACGCAGATCCTGGCTCTGGGATCCCAACAGCAGGCAGATCAGGAAGGAAACAGCTGATGGAAGATGACTGCAGTAGCTCAGTGTCTCATTAATACCTGTTACAGAAGGTCAGCAAGTCCTTTTCACTTCTGTATTCCCCTGGGATCAGAAAACTCTCCTTAGAATCTCTTGGTAATTTCATTTTCCTATTTGGATGGTGGTGCTCAGCAAAATACAGTTTCTTCCTCTAAGGGGAATTTGTTTTCTCTGCCTTTAAAATAACTTATTTTTTAACCCAATCTAATGAAATAAACAAAAACTCAACCCCCTCAGTCTCAGCCAGCTCAGGAGAGAGGGGTGCACTCCTCTTCCAGCAGAAAATGCAGAGTAAAAGAGATGTGCCTTTGGGTTAAGCAGCCTCCTAGAGCCAATGCCAAGGCCTGCAATCCTGTCTGGTGGAGTAGAGAATCTCCAAGGATGAAATGTAGGGCCAGCAAGCCCTGCCCTGCTCTGCTCCTTCCAATATTCTGAAATATATTCCTGGCTGTTGCACCCTGCTTGCCACTGGAATGCTGCAGATTTACCAGCTGCTCTTGCTGCACAGAGACCTGCTAAGGAAGGGACAGATACGTCCTGAGCGAGAGAGAAGAACCTCCATACAGAAGATTTACAGTGTAATTTTTTAGGAGGAATTTACACTGCAAGCCAAGGTTGTACTAAAATCTGGATTTTTACGGGGCTGGTTCCTGTTATATTAGAAGCAGAAGGTTTCTAAATCTGTCCCTACAGCTGAAGCACACACAGGAAAAACAGCTCAGTTACTGATAAAGGACATTACCATGTAACCAAAGAAGCCACACGGGTCAAATGCTGAATGCTGTTGGAATTTAATCTACCAGGAGAAAGAGATATCCTGCAGAACTGACACAAAATTGCTTTCCACACTCTGCAGCACTTCTTGCTATACCCAGCTTTAGGTTTCACGGTTTTCAGAAGCTCAAAGTAATGCTTTAGCAATTAAAAGAAACCTTCTGGTTGCCAATAGTCTTTCTGCAGGACGAGGAGATTTCCCTGACTTACTTCCTTGAATTTATACAATTTATTTCTGGATTGCTCCCTTGCTTGCTAGCCTTGAAACCCAAATCCTTTTATTGTCTCAAAAGGAGAAACTCATCATGACAAAAGCCAGGATTTTTAAACCCCCCCCCAAAAAAAAAGAGAAAAACCCTAAACCAAGGTGTGAATTATCTCGAGTGAAATCATATTAAGATGAAACTTATGTGCATGGAACTCCCTGATTGAGCAACATGGGATTAATTTATCTTTCTGTAATTTTATTTTTAAGAAATGCCTGAGAAACTGCACTTCTAGAAGACTCTAGTAATTGAATTTGGGAAAATATTTGCTTTACAGCCAGCTCTGATGTGCAAGTTTCCTTGTTTTCTCCAATTCCCTTTCCCAGATGGGGAGGGCTTACTGAGTAACTATCTGAACAACCAGAAATGATTCTGTGTTCTTTAAACTCTAATGATGAAGCAAAGCCAACTTTCAATCTAATAATAATGAAATACAAGCTTCTACTCAAAGTGTTTTGGAAGATGCTGATGCTAATACAAGTAGCTAAATGTAATCAGTGCTGAGAAAGGGCATCCATCACTCCCTTCTTTGGCCCAGTTTAGAAGCTCTCCCCAGCCTTGATCTCCTCCATGTATTCAAGCTCTTCAGCCTTATCCTTGCTCAACCAGAAGCCATCAATTTCCTCCCAACACAAGCAGAAGCTGGCTAAGACCCTCTTGGTATTTCCAAACACAATCCAGCAGAGTGACATCATTGTGTGCTGCATTTCCAGGGACATTGGAAAAAACTCCAGGTTCATATTTAGCTGCCTCAAAGTATTTTACAACCATGTTCAGTGGAATACAGAGAGCATCCAAGAGGCTATTTAGTATTCCCCCCACCTTGCTCTGAGTACAATTTAAAGCTGGGGCAGGAGAACAGAAGCTTTCACAAGGATTCAGGGTATACCACATACCTTTGCTTCCTCTTCTTCTTCAGCTGAATCACCCTTGGATCCTGATTCTCAGCTATAAAACCCCTGCCTTCCTTCCCCTTCCCACCATCTCAGCTCACTGATCGGGGTAGCACACGTACAGGAACCAACACTGTTCCTTAGCCTCTCCTTTTGAGTGAAGTCTCCCAGAGCATCATTTCTAAGGGCACTATTTCAAGAAGGTGAGACTTCACCTTTTTCCTGACAGCAATCATGTTCATACTTGATACCAATCATATAAATATTTAAAGCCTTGCTACAGAATTGAGGGATGCAATTAACAAGTGTCTGTGTAGCCCTAGGAGAGACCAAATGCTAAACCTGATAAATATTCATGGTAAAAGAGCTCCCTGAGCTTCCACTCTGCCAAGAGACACTGCCAGTGCTCTCTGGGGATGGAGCTGTGCTGATGCTTTGCTAGTTTTCACTCCAGCAGCCTGGCACCATCAGGGTATGGAGGACAACATCAGAGTTTGGGGGGAATCACGGCAGGGACAAAACATCCACTGTCACTTCATGGATGGTGGGGCTTACCATTTCTCCAGACCACTAATGGATTTCAAGCACATTAAAATAATGCCACAGGATCACATCAGTTTGCTGCAGCAGTCACAAGCCAATGACAACATTAGACACTACTCAGCTCCATACTAACGAGATGGGTGGTGAGACACTGGAAGAGGTTACACAGAGAGGCTGTGGATGCCTCCTCAACTCCTGGAGGTGTTTAAGGCCAGGCTGGATGAGGCATTGAGCAACCTGGTCTAGTGGGAGGTGTCCCTGCCTATGGCAGGGGGGCTGGAACTAGATGATCTTTAAGATCCCTTCCAACCCAAACTATTCTATGATTCTATTCTATGAGTTTGTTAGCAGGGGAAGACTGTTAATTAGTCAAAGTGAATGGATACATGTACATTCATCTCCAGTCATTGGAACTCACAACCATCAAGACAATAAAAGCGTTAAGGAAGTTCCAGGATGAAAACCATGATTTCTCTTTTGGTCTTTTTCTTTTCTTTTGAGAATGAAGAATCAAAACAAATCCTGTGTTTTACTCCTCGTGTCCTTCCCACACACCATCAAGCCCAGGTGCCTGTGGCTGGTTGGCAGTGGCAAAAACTAAATGGTATTTCCTGAGTCATTACTGGAAATCAGTAGTGAGGGGAGAAAAAAAAAGAAAAAAAACCCCAAACTCCTCCAAAATAATGACAGAGTAGATGATCTCCAGCTGTTGAAGGTGCATCTTGTTCCTTGATGCAGCTTCAGAAAACACTTGGCAGGATGAAGGTGTGCACCATCTCCCACACCCCAGGCACCCTCCCTGTCCTTCCAGATATCAGCTGCAGCCAGGAACTTACTCAACAGCATCTTGACCCTGTCCTGTGGGATGAGGTCTCCCTGCAGGATATTCACTGGGGAGAGAGAAGAGGGGAAATGAGGCCGCAGAAAGGGTCTGTCCCTCACCAGGGAACAGCCATGTCCGCTGTGAGTGCTCAGCCTGTCTCTGTCAGCCCACAGTAATGATTGTAATTATCAATAATAACAATAATCTGGATGTAAAGCTGCTTCAGCAGTTGGGGCTAATGGATGCTGGATGTAATAGCAACCTTCCTGGAGGCTGCACTGGGCACTGCAGTGGGTTTGGAAGCTCAAGAGAGAAGGTGGACACCTGGAGTGGCAGATGAGCAGCTGGTCATTGCTGGCCACACTCTGGCAACTTTACTTCCAGCTTGGAGCCCATTTAATTTGAACAAAGAAAGATCAATACTGTCTGTAATTCCCACTCAGATGAGCGGATGAGAGTCTCTCCCATCCCTCCCTCCCTGAGTCCTCATAGATGAAGTTCAGCCCTCTCTTTCTTGCCCATGAGAACGAGATGTGCAGCAAACCCCCTCCTGCCTGTCCTGAAAACACTCAGAGGTGAGGAGACAACCTCCACATGTTGCCAGAAGCTCCACTCTATGCAGAACTCCTGGTGCCCTATCACCTCAGTAATTTTTATTAATCAGAAATTTCACAGTTGAAATTAAACACGGTGTTAATTTCTCACTTACTTTCCCCAGTACATGCTTATTAGTATACTAATTTGTTTAGTTCTTTAGAAACATGGAAAAACATTTTCAGTTGTCAAATGCAGTTGCATCAATTAATCCAAGACATTTAAGAAGGGCTAATTGATAACTATATCAGAGTGCTGAGTAATCAGTGAAACATCCAGCATGATGCACCCTGACATCCTTCCCTTTGTAATAAGATTCTTGAATTTAGCAGAAACTCGATTTTTTTCCTTCCTTTTAATTAAGAAAAGAAACCTGCTGAAAACCAGAAGCCTTTGTGGAGGGTGTCTGTTCAATTTAGTGGTTGTGTCTGAAGTGAAATCCATTTTATCTGCCCCATTAGATGAAATGTAAGGAAACGAACTTGCTCTGCAAATGAGAACTTATCACTGGGGCTGAGAGAGCTGATGTGGGAAACCAAGAGCAACATCACTCTTCTGTCCATTAAATGTATCCTTTAATATTCCTTTCTGATTTCAAAACTAAAAGTGACTTCTATAAATGTGGAAGGAGCTGTGCTGCACACACTTCTCTGCACAACATATGGCAGCTTGTGAAACAGCCCAGGCTCGTAATATGCAGATTACATGGAATCCACAGTGTAAAATATACTGACTATAAAAAGAATATAGAGACTGAAGGTAATAATTACCTCTCCAAGCTATAACGCTCTCCCTGATGGCCATGAACCTGCTTACTCTCAAAGGAATTCTGCTGTAGTGTGAGTCATTGAGACTTGTTTGTTTGCTACCCCATCAAACAGAACACAAAACAGAAACTCGATTTTCTATGGGTTTGGTTTCTAAGATAAACATTTTCTAAGATAAAGATTTCAAGGTAAAGTCCACAATCCTACTGGCCACTGGCTGGAAAGAGGGGCAGGGCTCTGAAATGCTGGGTGACTCCAGCATCCATGAAGCTGAGGAAGACTCAGCTGTATAAGGTCCAAGTCCTAAGCAATGATGAGCAACAGTGATCCCTTTATGCTCACGTTTTATTTCTGCAAACAGCCAAATGCTCAAATTGATGTGTCCTTTAACTCTTCCATCTTAAAAGATTTTTCTAGATGCCCACAAAAGCATGCTACGGTGGGTTTAAAGAGCAATAACACCCTTGACACAACATCGCTAGCTTTCTTTTGGTCCTCTCTCAGATGCACTCCCCTAGTCCACACCTTTTGGCTTCCAGGTATTACCCCAATTGCTTATTTTCAGGATGGATTAGCAAATAATCACTTGGGAGAGAGGACAGACTTTTTCTACTCCCTTGATGCTGGCATGACACACCACTGGCTGCTTGCCTTCACAATTAATAACCTAAATAATACAGAAAAGTGATTTCACAGAGGTCCTATCTAAATCAGCCCACAAAGGGAGATTTCTTTCTCCCCCCTGGTAAAGACTGAAGACCCCAGGACTGTTTTACTCCAGCTCCTGGTTTGGCCCAAGGGAGCAGCCCCAGCATCTGGCGTGGCCCTGGCACCATCCTGCCTCCCCAGGAATAACCGCAGGGTTTCCCTGTTCTCACAGGATTTACACAGATTTTTCACACTGTTCTGATATTACAGTTTTTGCCAAAAACCCCAACTGTTTAGAGCCATTTACCTGCAGAGAGGCTTTGGGCCATCCACAGCTAATGCTGGTTGACTGGTGGAAAGGAGGAATAATTACAATTCCTCTTCAGATCAATGCTATTTACTTGCTTCTAAATATGCAGCCTGGTTTACACCTTTCAACGACCTTAAGTAATCATTTTCTAGGCAGAACAGAAAATCCATTTCCATTAGTTTCCAAAGACTGAGGGAAGTGTGGATGCAGGGATATGGTTTCCATAAATCCACCTTTTTAATGTCACTGGGTAACCCAGAATTTATGCAAGTGCAGGTCAATCGAATCATTCAGTATTTATACCTTCCCCTTCAAGCTCAAGGGAACTGGAGTAAAATGCTAAAAATAAAATACAGGTTGTAATACACAGGGAAGATTTAGAGATGGAGCTATTCTGACAGCCCAAAATAAAAAGCTTTGTGCATAAGATCTCAATGGCACAGTCTGTACTCAAATCACATATTGATTTGGCTCACTGTGGACAAGTTATATCAGCTTTGGAGTCCTGTGTGCTTGATCAATGTGTTTTAGAAATGAATCTCCCACTGACTTAATCATTTAGGCAAGGGAAGAAGTCACATAAATATACCTACATTTTACTTTACAGGACAGGAAGCCAATTTCTAATCAGATCCGTGTGTAAGCAGCATTATTTGTTTCCAAGAAATATCAATATTAAAAATACTTTTCAAAGAAAATCTGAAAACAGGCTTCAAAAATGATGAAGCGTTATCTATTAAACACACACACACATTGTATGGATACATGAGTACACAAGCACCATGATCAGAAATCCAGGGGCAGACACAACCTCCCTTTGTAATTTCCAGGGACAGAGAGTCCTGACACCACTCCTAAAAGAAAACCATCAGTCTCTGAGAGATGAGAAAGTTGGATGTGTCGGACTTTTTACTCCTGTGAGGTTATAAGAGTGATTCCACACCCAAGTGCAAGAGTGATTTTGGTGTGAGCACAACCCTCCGAGGGTTGTGTACTGCTCCTCAATACAGCAGGGGGTCTATAAATATTCACACCCACACGGGCTGATCTCAAAGGGTTTTAAACACAAGCTCTCAGGTTCAAGACAGGGAAGCAGCGGAACAGAATGGCCAAAGGACTCCTCAAAAGGCACAGGACAAGCTCGGGTACAGACAGAAGGTTTCTATTTGAATGCTAAAACTACTGGTGTAAACCTCTATTATTCACATCACTGCTCAAATCTCACAGACACCAACAGGAGCTGAAGGACTTACTCTGACCTGGCTGAGAGCTGGATCAGTCAGAACCACACTCCTTGGCTTTTCCCTAAGCTCTGGCATCTAGCAAATTTTGAGGCAGCCCAAGCAAAAGGAAAAGAGCTGACTCTTTGTTGTACTTTCTTTCAACAGTAAGAAAACTGATGCTGATGATGACTAATGTGGGATCATTCCTAGCAGCATAGAAACAACCTCATAGCACTCTGCAGAGCACAAAGCTCAGGCTACCAACATATGAAAAAAAATTGGGCAAAGCAGGTTGCTACAGCCTGGGGGGATTCCCTGCAAAAGCATAGTCAAACAAGGAGGGAAGCCACTTACCATACAGGACTGCAATGAGGGACACGGGCATGACCAGGATACCCACCAGCATGTCTGCCACCGCCAAGGACATCAGGAAGAAGTTTGTAGCATTCTGCAACTTCTTCTCCAAGGACACAGCCATAATTACCAATATGTTCCCCCCGATGGTCAGCAGGATGACAACCAAGATGAGGAGGGCCGGCCAGTTTTTCTCCCTCACAGACATCCGAGAGGTTTCACCTTTCTCAGAGGCATTCAGAGGATCAGATGTAGGCAAACTCTGATTCAGAGTCAAATTGCTGCTCAAGGACCAAGCCATCAGACCACCATGCAAGCTAAAATCCAGTGTGACGGACACTGTGGTTAAGCTGAGCAATATTCCAGTGCTGCTTAAAGTGTTCATCATCTGGGACCGGGTTTTCTGTCTCTTAACTGTGCCTCAGAGATGATCCCTTCTTCCAAGTGCAGGTCCAAGGCAGATGCCAAACTTCACAAAACCTGAGCCAGAAAAAAATTTGATCTTCCATAGTGACACAAACCTTTTGGAGGTCAGTGTGGAGCTCTTCTGGTTCCCTGGGCTGTGGTGGAAGATGGACACTGACCAGTAAGCTCGAGGGAAGGGAGACTTAGCAAGCTCCGTCTGGCTTCCACGGCCACCATTCTGAAAAGAAAATGTACATTCTTCATCAAAATCAGTGTACACACCACCTTCTTTATCCCCACGCAAATCACATTCTTATTCTCTCCCTTCCTGCTGGCTGGGATGTTCTCCAGACTGACAGTAATTTATCTTAAGGGTGCAGACTTTCCTAAAATTATGGGGGAAGAGCAGGAGAGAATCACATCAGTCTGCTCTGGCTGGTTAAAAGCTGATTATCGCTAATTAAATGTTTTGTGAAACCTGCAAAAGCAAGTCTGAAGAGCAAAAATATGTTCCCATTGATAGCTACTTCACAGATACTCTGCCACTGTGGAAAATAGTAATTGCATGAAATTCCACCCAAAGCACAAGGGTAAACGGTGATCTTAAATGGGAGTGTTTGGATATATTTTGAATATTCTGAGCTAAAGTGCAGGTGTTGTAAAAACCCTCTGATGCTGCTGCTGAAGCCTGCTATTACAGCAAATGCTAAAGTTCCATTTTTATTGGTAATTAAATGGTGGGAAAGATACAATATATACTAGGTAACATTATAGGACACCATGCTGTCAGTCTCTTCAAACAGCTGAGAAAGAGTTGAGAGAAGAGAAAGCACAGCCTTTCATGTAGGCTGAGTGGTTTTTCCTGCTTCTCTTCTTTGCTGCTGTGTTTCCAGGCTGACCACCAGCACACAGTGGGGCCAGTAAGCCCAGACCCACCAGCCCATGGCTCAGCCTGTGCAGGTAGCACCACCTTTGCCACTCTCAGCTGGTACAATGGATTTCCTCAGAGCATCCCAGGTGATTTATGCTACTTCACAATTGAGCTGTCAGCAAGGGGAGGTCAATTATATCTCCTGACCACCCACCAGAAGCATTATACCTCTGGAGGACTCTTAGAATCATTTAATGTATTGAGTTGGAAGGACCCTTTTTGAAGGCCAACCCCCTGCAGTGAGAGGGTCATCCTACACTAGATCAGGTTGCTCAGAGCCTCAGCAAGCCCAGCCTTGAATGTCTCCACCACTTTTCTGGACAACCTGGGGAAGAACTTCCCTCATGGGGAAGAATTTCTCTATAGCTAATCTAACCCTGCCCTCCTCCCACGAAATCACAGAGTCAGGATCTCTGAACAACCACATCCAGCACAGAAGGCTGTAGAACAAAAAAACCCCACATACCCTATAGAAGCTGGCCAGTAAGTAGAATAACATCAACAGCATCCAATTTATGTTTAGAAAATTCCCAACTTTTTCACAGTCCACAGGAAAAGAGCTGGTTTATCTCTGTTAAATACATAACACAGTAACAGCCAGATTTTAGCCCTTGAATACACCCTGGCACATGTGTGACATGGCAATTTGCTACCCAGAGACCAAAAGCTAAATGTATCACACGGGATTTCATTACATTTTATGCAAAATAAGAAGCGCTGAGAGTCCCATAATAAAATGTTTAACATTCATGGAGGTTTTGGAAACTAACTAATGGGCTTTGTGCACAAAAACATATCTTAAATGAGCAGTGTGTACAATGAACCCAGATTTGCTTCTGCATTATAGTTAATTACTCCCAAAGGGTCTCTAAATCTTGTATTTAGGAAGAAGTTTTGCATTATGTGCACAGAAAATAATTTTGCAGCTGCATATGCAGATGAATTAGCAAGTAGTCACCAAAGCATTTATTTTTCCAGCTGAGCTGATCTAAAAAAATCTCTAGAAAGTTTCAAGATACTTTGTTGTTGTTTGTTTTGGGGTTTTTTCCTTTTTCTAAAACACAAATTTTACTTCAAATCAGTGAACAAAATGGACCATTTTTCCACATCATCTTTCCACAGAGCAGGATTTCATACCTAAGATCTGAATAGCAACAGTTTGCCTGGGTGGTGCCTGAATCCAGCCACCATCAGGTCTGTCATCAACAGTGACAGATCATCATCTCTTACCTTGGCATCAAAAGGAAGAAAAACATTAGACAGAAAAAAGGTAACTTTATACCCCAGCTAAAACACCTTCTGTCTCTATTCTACCACATTTCTATTAAAAAAAAATCCGTGCAGGAGAATTTTCAAGTCTCCTTGACTTGAAAGAGACTTATAAGTCCCCTCTACTCCTTTTTTTTTTTTCCCTACATTGTTTCTCTTTATTGTTTCATTTTCAGTTATTATTGCCTGAAGAACAGGGCAAATTTAGAGGAGACATTAGGAAGAGGTGGTGAGACACTGGCCCAGACTGGCCAGAAAAGTGTTGGAGGCCCTATCCCTGGACACATCCAAGACTTGGCTTGATGAGGCTCTGAGCAACCTGTTCTAGTGCAAGGTGGACCAGATGGCTTTTGAACATCTCTTCCAACTCAACACATCCTGAGATTCCTTGTTCTTCATCCCAGAACAGAATCAGGTTCTCTAGTGGCAGGAATACCTTGGAGAGACCAAGAGGGTAGGAATGGCTTGAAAGCTGTTGAAGATTTTACTCAAGACTATAATGATAAAAAAACACCCAAACACAAAACCCAACCCACCATCTCAGCTGCTTCAAAATCAATAGAGGAAACATTCTGCATATTAATTTTGAAGAATGATCTGTGAGAATTTGACTCCAACAATGTTCAAGGTTGGGCTCCACCCTCAGAATTAACCATATCATTTGCTTTATTAATACTTCAGTATTATTTTGCATAGATTCTGGATTGAAGCCATCATCTGCCTTTTTTACTGCACCCTTCATTCTCCACAAAGTAGAATTCCATGACTAATTCCTTCAGCTTCAGTCTTCTAGGCATATCACCACACCAGAAAAATAATGCACATTTTATTCATGAATTCTGCATCTATTTAAGAAATATCTCCATAGTTTTAATTTAAAATCTGTGCCTGCCACAGTTTTTTTTCCAATAGCTAACTTCAAAGCACGTGCACTGAATTTTGTGGTCACCCATGAATTCCAGCACAATCTACTGCTGATGAGCCTTCAATTTATAATTTAAACATTCAACAGAGCCAAGTTCTTATATAGGTCACTTGTGCACTTTGAGCACCTTTTTTCCCCCTTCTCAGCCTTTAAGTCCAGTTTAGAATGAGCCAGATAAACATCTATTTCTCTTCTCTGAAGATCACATGAATTATTTAAAGTGGGAGCTTGGTTAGCTGAAGTTTTCAAATATTCCAGAAGGTTAATTAAAAACCAACAAGGTTCACATGCCTTTGGGAGTGTTCACCACCATTACTTTTGCTAAAAACCAAAAACACAACAATCCAACCAATTTTGGGGGGAACAAACATAGTAATTTCTTCCTTTGAATTAAATGTCTTCGTCTTTAGTTGTTTTACCCTTCAAAGTTCAGAACTTTTTTTTTTCCCTTGAGAAAATCAACCACCTGCTGAGGCCTCCAGCCAGGATCCTGCCTCTCCTGGACAGGCTGTGGAGCTCCTGAGCATTCAGAATCATTTAATAACTCCATGGGATTCACAGCCTGAATGTTAACAACACACATTTCAACTTGGTGTAGAAATCAAGGACTGTCAGTTAAGCCCTCAAAAAGAACCCCAGCCTCAGGCAGACTCGGAGAAGATCATTAAGCCTTGGTGTGAAAAACCAAAAATGATGAAAAGTCAGGACATTCTGCAGTTCCCTCCCCACAAGGAAAACCCCCAACATCTCATTGTCAAAGGCACAAGGACTGTACGTGAGCAAAAGAAGGCAGGTAGGACTTTTTAATAAAATATGTGATGGAAGGACTTGGAATAATGGATGTAAATTGGAAGAGGGGAGATTCAGGCTAGATATAAAAATAAATTCTTTGCGGTGAGGGTGGTGAAATGCTGGAAGAGGTTGCCCAGAGAGGTTGTGGATGCCTCCTCAATCCATGGAGGTGCTTAAGGCCAGGCTGGATGAGGCACTGAGCAACCCATTCTAGTGGGAACTAGACCAGGGTTGAAATTAGATGATCTTTAAGGTCCCTTTCAACCCAAACTATTCTATGATTTCCCCCCCAAACTCTCAGCAGTGTTTGGTTCTCTGAGTCACACCCTTGTTCCAGTGATAAGCAGAGGGAAGCCAACAAGTTGTTAAAAATCAAACATATTTTTAAAATCACGAGTTTTTCCTTCAGACTAGGCTTTAATGGCAGATCTCCCCGAGGGTAAAAATAAATGTGAAGTTGAGTAAACTGTACTGCAAGTGCTGCAATTTCTGACAGGGGAAGAGCTGCAGAGAGTTTCCAGCCATGAGAGGCAGACAGCTGAGTAAAATCCCTACAGCTCCATCAACACCTTCATAAAATGACAAATAATACTAAATTATACAATAGGATACACACTTTAGGCTCAAGAAGGCAGATTTAAGGCTTCATCCTTCACTCTAAACTCTGCAATTCCCACTATCTGCATCTTGGCTAAATTAGTTCTTTAAGGCACTGCCAAATTAATTTTCATTTTTCTCTGGAACAGAAGGTTGCTTTAAAATACATCTTTTCACAACACTTGCAAGGGCCTCGTTGGTTTTAGCAACTGAATAAAATCCTATTTTTATATGTACTGAGTTCTGAATTTTGGGCACTTACAACTCACCCTTCTCTTTTCTGTAGCAGCGTTGGGACGCAGCCCTATTTCTGTAAAGATTATTTTTATATGGTGTGTGCAAACACGGCAAATCCAATAGAGCCACTGAGGTGATGGGGGCTCAAGTACAGTCAGTACTGAGTTTGGTTCAGCACAGGGTTTGCATTTACCCAGAGAAAAGACACTAGAAGTTCATAGAGAGGACAATGAGGCTTCTACAAGAGCTGCACAGCAATTGCATACCAAGAAGGATTTGCGTATCAAGAAGCAACTCTATAGCAAGAAGCAACTGCCATGGTGATAGATCTAGGGAAACCAGACATAGGACAAAATCCAAAAGAAATACCAGTGCAGGGGGTCAGGGAAGAGAAGTAGGTCACTGTGGGATCTCCATCTGTGGTGACACTCAACACAAAGCAGGTGATTTCCCTTCAACATACGTTAGAGTTAGTCCTGCCTTGAGCATGGGTTGGAATAGAGACCTTCAAGAGGTTCCTTCCAACCTAAATCATTCTATGACTGGATGAGGAATGTGCTTCTGAGCAAAGCTGTCCAACCTGGGGGATTTGCTGAGCTCCAGTCTCTGATCCACACTCTGCTTGTCCCTACAGTCATGCCCAGGGGATGATGAACACATCCTTTTGCTACCCCAAAGCCAAGAAAAAAACTGGGTGCCCAGGTAGGACAGCATCACTATGAAAAGCCTGTTCTGCACCATGTGGGCACCAATGTGTGCCCTGCCATGCCATGGAGATGCAATGACAAGTCCTCACTGCTGGTCACACAACTGAGCTCACAGGCACCTGAGGAACCTGTGGTTCAAGGAGGTCTCAAAAAATGGCAATCTCTGCAAGCCTCAAGTTGCTTCAATCTTTTGAGAGCATCAGGAAACCTTCCTGCCTTCTGAAAGCAACGTAGACACCACCAACACAGAGGCATGACTTCACAATCCTTGTGAAGTGGGAAAGGAAAAACCAAAACCTAAGATTATCCTACAGAAACCCACTTCAAAATTAACTGAAGATACTAGAGATCTATCAGTGTAAAAACACTACTCAACAAAACCTTAGGGAAACCTCCCCAAACACAGCTTTACACCACTGTTTTTTAATCCAAACACAGCAAATAGCTATTTAATTACTTGCAAATCAAAAAGCGAATATTTCACTTCTTCACAGTGAGAGGAAAATGGATTTTCTCACACACAAACCCCAGTAACAGTATTTTGTAGGGCTGTAATAATGAATCACTACCATTCTGCCCAAAACCAGAGAGCATTAATTTCCCTCTCTGTATCCACTGGCTGGATAAGGAGCTGGTTGAATGGTCGAACTCAAAGAGTTGCAGTCAATGGCTCATTGTCCAAGTGGAAACCAGTGAGGAGTGGTGTTCCCCAAGGATCAGTACTGGGACCAGTGCTATTGAACATCTTCGTAGGAGATATGGACAGTGGGATGGAGTGCACCCTCAGCAAGTTTGCAGATGACACCAAGCTGTGTGGTGCAGTTGATACACCTGAAGGAAGGGATGGCATCCAGAGGGACCTTGACAGGCTTGAGAGGTGGGCCCAAGCCAACCTCATGGAGTTCAACAAGGCCAAGTGCAAGGTCCTGCACCTGGGTGGAAGCAATCCCAAGCACAGACACAGGCTGGGTGGNGAACAACCCCAATTCCTTCAGCCTGTCTTCTTAAGGCAGTCGCTCCAGCCCTTCATGTCCCTCCACTGGACCTGCTCCAACAGCTCAATGTCCTTCTTATGTTGAGGGCTCCAGAACTGGACACAGTAACTCCAGATGGGCCAGGACCACAGCAAAGAACATGAGAACAGGAGGAAAGCTGGAGATAGAACCAGGATCATAGTGATAAACAGGAAGGGGAAAGACTAACAAAGAAGCAGATGCTGTAGCATAAAGACAAACTCTGGTCTCAGTGACAGTCTAGGGAAGGAAAAAAAGCACCTAGAAGTAGCATCATTCAAACAGGATCCAAAGCAGCAATCTCCTGTTTTAAAGGAGAACTTTTCCATTATTGATCTATAAAAGTACCTGAGAGGATGTTGCAGAGAGGTGGGGGTCAGGCTCTTCTCCCTAGTAATATGCCATGGGACAAGAGGAAATGGTCTCAACTTGTGCCAGGGGAGGGTTAGGATGGATGCTAGGAAAAATGTTTACACCAAAAGAGTTGTCAAGCACTGGATAANTCTTTCCTCATACTGAGTCAGAGAGGCATTAATTTCTTTTTCAGACATCTCAAGGCAACACAAGTGCACCAGAGAGATCTTAATCTACCTGCTGGCAGGACAACCAGCATCCTTATTCTGTATTTTCTCTTGGTGGAAGAGCACCTGAGAACCTCACAAGGAGATGCAGAGACCCTGCCACTCCTCATGATGATAAACTCCTGTCCTC
>VZTY01023980.1:134021-156158 GCA_013400935.1 Turnix velox | reverse complement strand
CTAAGGATTCCCTTCTCCAGGCTGAACAACCCCAATTCCTTCAGCCTGTCTTCTTAAGGCAGTTGCTCCAGCCCTTCATGTCCCTCCACTGGACCTGCTCCAACAGCTCAATGTCCTTCTTATGTTGAGGGCTCCAGAACTGGACACAGTAACTCCAGATGGGCCAGGACCACAGCAAAGAACATGAGAACAGGAGGAAAGCTGGAGATAGAACCAGGATCATAGTGATAAACAGGAAGGGGAAAGACTAACAAAGAAGCAGATGCTGTAGCATAAAGACAAACTCTGGTCTCAGTGACAGTCTAGGGAAGGAAAAAAAGCACCTAGAAGTAGCATCATTCAAACAGGATCCAAAGCAGCAATCTCCTGTTTTAAAGGAGAACTTTTCCATTATTGATCTATAAAAGTACCTGAGAGGATGTTGCAGAGAGGTGGGGGTCAGGCTCTTCTCCCTAGTAATATGCCATGGGACAAGAGGAAATGGTCTCAACTTGTGCCAGGGGAGGGTTAGGATGGATGCTAGGAAAAATGTTTACACCAAAAGAGTTGTCAAGCACTGGATAAGGGTTAAGGCACCATCCCTGCAGATATTTAAGAGCTGGGCAGACACAGAGCTTAGAGATATGGTTGAGGGCTGGTTCTTATCAGAGTTGGGCTGATGGTTGGACTCGATGATCTGAAAGGTCCCTTCCAACCTGGGCTATTCTGTGGTTCCACAAGTTGAGTGAAATTTGCCAGGTGCCCCCATAGGCTGAGGATGGCTCCTGAGCTGTGGACAAAGACCAGTAAGAGCTGTCCCCATATCAGTGGTGGGTAAGAGGTGACCAAAGGTTCCTCTCTCAGGTCACTCTGGCACTAGTGTATCAGTGAGAGGTGGCCAAACATGCTCTTAATAAACCTAGCTAGGGAAAAATAATGAAAACTATTGAAGCAATTTCTACATGAATCCGGTAGCGCCTGCATTTTAATAGCTGTAACAAAGGCAACTGAACTCTAATGGAGTCAATTTTCTTGCAAGTGATTACTAACTTGCTTTTACTGTGTCAGCAAGGTAACATCTACATGAGCAGCTCAGAGTTAAGGAAGTAACAAACCCTCAGCTGTCAAGTGGGGAAAAACCTTTTTTTTTTTTAATCTCCTCCTCTGGGTAAAGCACATTTGAAAGAGAAATTTGGGGGAGGCCCCATCCCTTGAGACATTCAAGACCAGGCTTGCTGAGGCTCTGAGCAACCTGACCTAGTAAAGATGTCCCTTCTCACTGCAGGAGGTTGGACTAAGATGGCCCAACTCCAGGTTTCTATATTTTCACCTCTAAAGAAACACAAAGAAATGACCATGGAAATATTTAAGAACAAGTAGGATCTGGCCAGGTAGCAATATTCTGAGCAGCTCTATGGCAGGCAGTGCAACCATTACAAACATCTTCTGATAAATGGCAGCACTCTAAAAATGAAATAATTACGTTACTTCCAGTAATTAACAGGCAATAATAGACTTCTATGTACAGATGAGCTAACAAATGTCATAGCAGGTTTTTGTAAATCACACTGGCATCATTTCTCTCTCACACACAGCTGACTCTCCCGGCAGATTTGCATAGAAAGGTCAAAGAAGCAGCAAACACATTGCTCAGCTCCCAGTTTTATTACACTGAAGAGTCACAAAGAGCAATTAGAAACACCAACTGCTTGGTGAGACCCAAATTGGCTTCCTCTGCAGGGTCAGCAGGAGCACATCCTCCCCCCTGCCGCTGATGCTGCCCTCAGCCGTGGTGTCTCCCTGGGGGAAATCAGTCTGAAATCATGACCTTCAGAATAGGGGATGTGGCAGGAACCCCTGCTGCCCCTGCTCTTGCTATCTCCTCTTCCATTACCAGCCAAGTTGGGAGATTTCAAGTTTCCTGAGGACCATGGGATGGTGTGTTACCACTGTGGCATTTACTGACCAAAGGTGTAGAAGCTTCACTGAACATGAGGTCATGAGCCCCACAGAACCAGGAGTTAACTCTGCCCTGGCCACAGAGAAGAGGAGCTCAGAAGGGAAACATGAACTTAATCCTGCTTTCACTCCCCCATCAAAGCCATGTGGGAGGACAGACATGGTTCAAGCACAGAACAAGGAGGAGAGCAGGAAAAAAACCCAACAACTGAAGAGATTTTAACTTCGTTGAGGGCTCGTAAGGTGTAACAGCACCAACCAAATTTTTTATATATGATGCTTGTGCAGAATTAAATTCATTTGGAAGACTGAAAGACACTTATACTTCACATTTTCCAGACAAAAGCAGTGTTGTAGCTGGTGGGATGTAGAAGGGCTTTCTTCTGCCAGAAACAGAGTGGTGCAGAGACAGCACGAGGCTGGGCACTGAATCAGAGCAGCTGATTCACTCTGAGATGCAGGTGCTACTTCTCCTCCTCTCCATCCACTCCCCATGCCACTGCAGCTCACCCAGAGCAAAGAAGTTCTGCTCTTCCTACAGCAAGTGAGATAAAACTCCTCTTTTTGTCTGCTCACAGAGAATGTTGGTCCTCACCCAGGTCCCTTCGGGAGCCATAGAGAGCCATAGAGAGGGCAGGGCACAAGGGCTGGGAGAAGAGGGCTCTGCTCCAGAGAGCTACAAATATCCTGTTAGCTTGCCTGCTGTAATAATATGCATAAGCCCAGAGAGAAAAAATGAGAGCCATGAAAAGCAAGAGCTTACATCAAAGCCAAATACTCCACATGCAGTTTGCTCCCCGAGGAGAAATGGAGATAGCACCTCACAGGTCTGAATCTTAACATGGAATGGGAAAAATACAGAATAAGCTTTTTTAAAGGACTGAAATTACAAATTTGCCCTGTATTTCACTCAAAGCTATTTTTAAAATGCATTATAAAGTATTCTGATAAACACCTTAGAATGGCCCAGGTTGGAAGGCACCTTTCAGACCACTGAGTCCAACCATCAACCCTACTCCAACAAGAGCCATCCCTAAATCCCATCTTTAAGCACCAGAATCTTAAATCTTAACATACTTCTGCTTTCACTTGCCACAATTTAATATCAAATCCTTTCTTTTAAAAACATAGTCTACCTCAGAGAGGCACCAGCAGAATGAGTTACTCCAGTTCCTGCATTCACATTACTTTGGGGAAACTGGAACTTTGCCAGCTGCCATGGGTTTTCCTCATAAGCCTGTTATGGTCTCATGTTTTGGGACTTTAAAACCTGAACTTGAGAAATACATCTCCTAAAGGCTTCAAAGCCAGAAATCATAACACAAGGAAACAATACAGATAAAAGCTGGGGGTATTATCTTCTGAGATTTCTGATCTGAGGCTCTTGACTCAGGGCTCTAAAAGGCTCTCCAGGCCAGTCAGCCTGCACTCAAAAACTTCACTGAGGGATTATTAAAAGCTCCACATCAAGAAGTGTTAAAACTTAAAGGAAGGGTTCAAGCTTTGTATTTGACACCATCCATGCCCCCAAATAACCCACTGCATACCCTAAAGGCAGCAAGGTTTGTTTTACAGGGTTCCACAAGCCTGCTCTTCTCCAAACCAAAGCCACACGTCTCCACCATGCCAGATCCAAGGTGGTGCTGGGCAGCAAGGAAAGAAGCCCCAAGGCTCCCAGACACCATGGTGAGCAGGCTGGGTACCATATCCATTCCCAGCCCACACCAGTGGGACCCACAGTCAAATCTGGGGAGACACAGCCTCTGCAATGAGTCAGACAAGGGCAGATTTCCCCTATCACAGTAGGAATTTTTGCCCAGAAGGGTAACACACAAGTTTCTAGTGTCATGAGATGGTGAGTAACTGCTTTTGAGTGGAGAGGAGCATCCATAGCAGAGTCTGTGGAGGAAGCAGGGCTTCCCACAGCATCAGGGTATTCTGGCCTGTGGAAGCTGCTGGAGCTGAGAGACCTTGTCTGCATTGGAAAGCTTCTTTTTTTAATGTCTACAGTGTATCAGAGAAATTTAACATAAGCCAAACTCTACACAAACTTAGTTCATGCCCATTTTGCACAAGAAACCTAAAGCAGGGGCATTTTTGTTGTTCACAAACCTTCCCTTCTGCCTACAGATGTACTGGAGGACAGCCCAGCACGTTTCTCACTAGTGACCTCTGCCTGGAATGGTTAAGGAGAGGGAACTGATGTCTGCTGCCAGCATCACAACAGAAATTCAAGTGAAAGACCAAAAAGAAAAAAAATTATAGGCAAAAAGAAAAAAGACAAAGACATGCATCCTAAAATCTTCTGTCCTTTGGGTCCACCAAGAAGCCTTACTGTTCTGGTAGCTGGTGGCTGATAAAACACATGGATGGTAATGGGCTTTTGGAACCTAAGGTTCTGCACAGCCTGATCAGGCTTTTCCCCAGGGGTGAGCAGCAGGATGCAATTTTTTTTTGTCAAGAACAGAAAACGAGGGCTCTCAAGGATGCAAAACACATACAAATAATACACGAGCAAAGCTATAGAATAATTTGGGTTGGAAGGGACCTTCAAGATCATTGAGTTCCAACCCCCCTGCCATAGGCAGGGACACCTCCCACTAGATCAGGCTGCTCAGTGCCCCATCTAGCCTCACCTTAAACACCTCCAGGGATTGAGGGGGCGTCCACAGCCTCTCTGGGCAAACTGTTCCAGTGTTTCACCACCCTCACTATAAAGAATTTCTTTCTTATATCTAGCCTGAATCTCCCCTCTTCCAATTTACATCCATTATTTCTACTCCTCCTATCACATATCCTATTAAAAAGTCCTACTCCTGCCTTTCTGTAGGACTCCCTTGGGTATTGATAAGTAACTATGAGGTCCCCCCTGAGGCATCTCTTCTCCAGGCTGAACAACCCCAACTCCTTCAGCCTGTCTTCATAGGGCAGTTGTTCCAGCCCTCTGACCATCTCCATGGCCTCCTCTGGAGCTGCTTCAACAGCTCAATGTCCTTCTTATGTTGAGGGCTCCAGAATTGGACACAGTAACTCCAGGTGGGGCATCACCAGAGCACAGTAGAGGGGCAAAATCGCCTCTCTTGACCTGCTGGTCACACTCCTCTCCTCTTGATGCAACCCAGGATTCGGTTGGCCTTCTTGGCTGCGAGTGCACACTGCTGGCTCATGTTGANACCCCCAAACCCTTCTCTTCAGGGCTGTACTCAAGCCACTCTCCACCCAGCCTGCATCTGTGCTTGGGATTGCCTCCTAATAATCCTAAACAATTCTTCCAAGACAAACACACAAAAGACTTCCATAAACATCCCCTCACCTCTTGCTTTGGTTGGCTACATGTTATTCAGAAGATGGCTTCACCAAGACAAGGAGTACAAAGTGTGTTCGCTCTGCTGTGCCTTGCACAGGGCTCTCTGAAGCAGACACACACCCCCTGGTTTTATCATGGAATCCCAGAGTTGGAAGGGGCTCTCAAAGTCCATCTAGTGCCACCCCCAGCAGTGACAGGGCCATCCTGCACTAGATGAGGTTGCTCAGAGCCTCAGCAAGCCTGGCCTTGGATGTCTCCAGGGCAGACTCAAGGCTAGCAGTCAGGGCAACCAGGTCCAGTGACTCCCCACCCACATAGGGAAGAACTTCTTCCTCATGTGTCATCTAAACCTGTCCTGCTCTAGTTTCAAACTGTGACTAGTAAAGACTTTTTCCCTCTCTTTTATGCTCTTGTGCCATCAAGACTGCAATATGTAGGTTAAAAAAGTGAATCTGCTTTATCTTAACACCTCTGGTAAATCCTGGCTCTGTGGCAACCCTGTTTACTTGTTTAGCTTGCAAATGGAAAGATGTAATGAAAAGATTATTTATTACTAGACTTAGATGGGAATTGTTCCACAAAACTTTTTTTCCTTGCCAAAAAAATGTGTTATGTCAACATAAAAACTTCTTTTCTTTTGTGGGGAAACAGTTCTGATGCGTTTCATAACTGTGGGGAAATGTTGAGAAAATTTCAGTTTTACAGTTTGAAAACAAAAATAATCCTGAAATTTGAAACTACTTTTTAATTTTTATATTTAACACCAAGTAGCAGCCAAAGAAAAAAAAATTATGTAAAAATAAAAAATTTCAAGACATCAAAATGACCCAGAAATTGACTCCAATTTATTTCTTGTTGAGATCTTTCACTGACACAGGCCTTTTGGCATTTTTACACTTTCTGAGATTTCACACAGGAAAAAAAAAAAAGGACTCTTGAATAACAGTTGTGGGCTAGAAAAACTGTTCTCCACCTAGCACTAGCTCTGGTACTGGGCTAGTGGTGAAAGAGAGAGACACCACGTTACTCTCTGGATCCAACAACTTCTTATGTCACACTAAGAGAAAAACGTGTGAACACCAACCACATGGAATCTGAGTTCTTGTTTGCCTTTCCCTAATAAACCATGCAACATAATTATGCCTTCAAAAGAAGCTTCTGCACCACCAGAGATGCTAAAAAAACTCTGTTCTTTGGCTGGCATCCATCTCTGCACATGCTGTCACAACCAGCTCCAAACTGTCACTTCAGCAACTGCCCTTCATGGGAAAAACATATTCCTTCTAATTAGATAAAATTCTAACTCCACGTTTGAAGAGCATAATTTGATCTTTTTCTCTAGAAACTCATTATCCACTTGAATTTAATTATTAAGATTTGCTTTAAAAATTAGCTCCCAATCGTACGAGTGCAGCTACCCATAGGTCGAGATAATGCTCTTTGCTGCAGAACACGGGCATACCACCAGGGGAGGTGGTGAGGGCTGAGTCCACCTAAGAACAACAAAAGATGATTAAGAACATGATTAAGGAATTTCACTGAATCACAGAATCATAGAATGGTTTGGGTTGAAAGGGACCTTAAAGGTCATCTAGTTCCATAGGCAGGGACACTAAACATCAAAGAGATGCGGCTCCTACTCCTGGGTCATAGAACCATAGAATAGTGGAATGTATTGAGATTCAAGAGACCTTCAAAGGACATTCAGTACAGCCCCCTGCAGTGACAGGGACATCCTGCACTAGTTCAGGTTGTTCAGAGCCTCAGCAAGCCTGCCCTTGGATGTCTCCAGACATTGATGGGGCCTCCACCACCTCTCTGGTATCCTGTGCCCATGTCTCACCACCCTCATGCTGAAGAATTTTTCTTGATGTCTTATCTAACCTCTAGTTTTGCCTGTTGTTGCATGATCTGAAAAACATCCCCTCCCCAGGATTTCCTGAATCCTTTTCAATTCCCTTTTCAATGTGACTTGTCACAGGGTTTTGGACAGGTGGAAATGGGTGAAACTTCCCAGGAAAGCATCAGCTCTCTGCTATTTGGATACAAACTCCAACATTTCTGCTTCAAGGTAAATGTAACAAAACTTTTTTCTTAACAGATTTGGCATGCTTTAAAAAAAAAAAATCTGTGCTATAAAGGAGCCAGCTGAAAAATAAACCTTCCCAAGCTTCCAGTGTCACACTTGCAGATGAATGAAAGCATAAACTTAGGAAAGAACTTCTGTGCACGAACTCTGCTATCAGTCTGCATCACACTTAGCTGCTTTTGTTATTTCAGTGCTCAGTAAATGCAGGTGGAACAATTCCTGGAGTCCTTCAGCTTTCACAAACAGGTCTGACTGACAGCTGGGACACACTCAGCTTTTCACAACAGCTGTGATTGACAGCCTCAGGCTGTACAACCCAACCAGCCCAACCACCTCATTGTTCTACAGTAATTATCCCATCTTTTTTTTTTTTTTTTTTCCTAAATTTGTTAGTGATGGTTCTACTAATAAAGTGCCTCAGAACTTCTCAGAAGTTTGACTGATGTTGATGTTTGGGCTACTTTTCTTGAGCCTGGCTCTGAGGCAGTGCTGGGACTGCAGATGTTGGTGCCCAAGGTGTGCTGGCTGTACATCTATCTGTAAATGATGCTTCCTCCAGGAAACAGAAGACATGAAAACCCAAATAGGTGACAATCTGGGCTTTATTTTGGCACATATCACACTCATAGCTTTTGCACAAAGGGAAAAGTTTCTTCACTTAACTGTCCTTGGAGCACAAGGACAGAAGGGGGTAGTTTGCAGCATCCAGGGCCAGAGCCTGGTGTGGGACAGAATCATAAAATCATAGAATGTGTTGGAAGGGGCCTTCCAAGACCAACCTCCTGCAGTGACAGGGACATCCTGCACTAGATCAGGTTGCTCAGAGCCTCAGCAAGCCTGGCCTTGGATGTCTCCAGGGATGGGGTGCAGAGCATAGTACATGTGTAACAGAAGGAGAAAGCTGAGTGTCCTGCTGGGGCTTTGCTTTTGGAAACCACAGCTGTGGCCCTTGAGCAGAGTTTTGTAGCCCACCTGCTTTGTTGCCTTTTTGAAGAACTGCTTTAAAGTTTGGCCTCTATCACAACATTCCCTGTGCATCACCCAACACCATCCAGCTCCAGGGCCTGGATTTGCACATAGTGCTGGAATAGAAAGGGGTTTTGGTTCACATTTACTGCAATCCAAAGCAAGTGCCCAAGACACAGATTGCACAGCCATTCTGCTCAGAAACATTTGTTCACACAGATTTTGGGACTACAGTGGGGCCAGCTGAACAGTTGTCCCTTTATTCTTTGTTAATTTGCTTTCCATTAATTCGGAATGTTATGAGGATATTTATAGCACAGTCCATTTCAATCATATGTTATCCATGGCCCCAACACCAACCCATCTAATTATCCCCAGAGCTCATTCCCTTATTGAGTGTTTTTCCCATAATGTAAACATCCTGGGCAGTTGCTGAAGGTTGGCCTGGGGGCACAGAAGAGTGAGGTGATGAATCACTGTCACGACAGAGTTCTCACTGCAAAGCAAGGAACCAACTCTATCCATGTGAGGTACAAAGAGGAGGACAAAAAATTCAGCCATCTGTAACTTGGGCAAGAGCTAAAAACAGCTTCTCACAGACATGAAGTCAGTGATATCTCTGACCCCTTTTTTCCAGGATGGCTTACTGACCTCCCCACCATCCCATAATCCAGCTTGGCCTCAGAGACTGCTGTAGTCCCGTGCAATCATCTCAGCATCTTCAAACTGGTAGAGATACTGGTCTGCCAGAAATAAGAGTCTTAAGGATTTAGAATTTTAAAAAAAATCTTTACATCAACTGGAATCCTTCTGGCGCTTCACACAAGACTTCTGGACATCTCCCCCAGCACAAAGGTATCCCTCATCTCCTGGATCCTGCCCTTCCTACTCCTTGCAGCTGCATGATTAGCCTCGGGGCAATTCTGCTGCGTGCAACAGTATGATGAATAAAGTATTTCATGTATTTTTTAGGACTAGGGGTGAGGAACAGAAGCCACATCAAGAGCCAGCTCTTCACAGACCACCAGCTGTCCCCAAACAAGCCAAAGAAAAGCCTTAGTACAGAAGTGTCAGCACCATCTAATGACAGCTTGTATCACACAGATACATGGCGACAGTGTGCCTTGTAGAGACAGACTCAACGACAATCACAGAATGTGTTGGGTTGGAAGGGACCTTCAAAGCCCACCTATTCCAACCCCCCTGCAGTGAGCATAGACGTCTTACACCACATCAGGTTGCTCAGAACCTCAGCAAGCCTGGCCTTGGATGTCTCCAGGGATGGGATCTCCACTACCCCTCAGGGCAATTTATTCCAGGGACAAGTTAATGTTTTGAGGTTCCTCTCTGTAGTGAGTGGGACAAGTTTTTCTCCAGCTTTTGTCTCATCCTGCTCCCACCACTTCTACCCTGAAATACCATAAAGCTCAGACAAAGCCCCAGAGAACAATCATAGAATCACAGAATAGTTTGGGTTGGAAGGGACCTTAAAGATCATCAAGTTCCAACCCCCCTGCCATAGGCAGGGACACCTCCCACTAGATCGGGCTGCTCAGTGTCTTGTCCAGCCTGGCCTTAAACACCTCCAGGGATTGAGAGGGCATCCACAACCCCTCTGGGCAGCTTCTTGCAGTGCTTCACAACCTTCACTGTAGATAATTTCTTTATATCTAGCCTGAATCTACCCCTTTCCAATTTACATCCATTATTTCTACTCCTCCCATCACATATCCTATTAAAAATTCCTACCCCAGCCTTTCTGTAGCCCCCTTCAGGTACTGGTACGTTACTATGAGGTCCTCCCTAAGACTTCTCTTCACCAAGTTGAACAACCCCAACTCCTTCAGCCTGTCTTCATAAGGCTCCAGCCTTATGTGGCCAGTCTTTGTGGCCTCCTCTGGACCTGCTCCAACAGCTCAATGTCCTTCTTATGTTGAGGGCTCCAGAACTGGACACAGTAACTCCAGGTGGGGCCT
Organism: Turnix velox; assembly: GCA_013400935.1. Classification (NCBI taxonomy): domain Eukaryota; kingdom Metazoa; phylum Chordata; class Aves; order Charadriiformes; family Turnicidae; genus Turnix; species Turnix velox. Next base: position 145,882 of record VZTY01023980.1, on the reverse strand, counting down.
CACCAGAGGGGTAAAATCACCTCTCTTAACTTGCTGGTCACACTTCTCTTGATGCAACCCAGGATCTGGTTGGTCTTCGTGGCTTCAAGTGCACACTGCTGGCTCACATTGAGTTTGTCATCTACTGACAACTGCAAATCCTTCTCTACAGGGGTGCACTCAAGCCACTTAAACAAATCTATTATTTCTTATTCAATATTTCCCAATTCATCTGCATTTATTCCTTAAGTTCATGGTCCTCACAGGGCTTCTGATGACCTTCACTTTTACGTCAATTTTTTCCCACAGTAAAACACAAAACAGTGCTAAAGATTTCTCTCTTGTTATAAAACTGAGTCCCATCAGCTAAGGCAATCTTAAATCTTGACTCAATTACTTTTATCCTCTCTAATTATCACTTTACCAACAGATACGCTTCCAGCACTCATGTTTTCTTACAGTCACATTCTCCAACCAGATGCTAATGAACCAGAATTTATCTATTTCCAGTTCCACTAATCATTTATCAGATCAGCTAAATCGGCTTCATTTAGAATTATAGGCTTAGTTACGTAAGATGGATTTGCCTTTCTACAATAACTATTCAGTTGCCTAAAAGTAACCAATATACTAAATTTTAATTTCTGTCCAAGGTCCAGCTACATTCTAAGTAAGAGAGCTGCAACAGCAGCTTCAATAAAAACACAATGTTTTAACCCAAAATTTAAAAATAAGGGAAAAAGGAGTAGTGCTCTATAGCAGACTCTGCAAAGTCACACTAAAGCACTTAATATTTCAGGGCCAAACACTGAAACCAGGCTGGTTTTGGATTTTCAACACTGCTATGAAATCACCAAATCAGAGAATCACAGAGTTGGAAGGACCCTTCCAAGGCCATCTAGTGCCACCCCGTGCTGTAAGCAAGGACATCCTGCACTAGAGCAGGTTGCTTAGAGCCTCAGCAAGCCTGGCCTTGGATGTCTCCAGGGATGGGGTCTCCACCTCCTCTCTGGGCAACCAGGGCCAGTGTCTCACCACCCTCATGGTGAAAAATTTCTTCCTGATCTAACCCTGCCCTGCTCTATTTTCAAACCACTACCCCTCGTCCTGTGTCTCCATTCCCTGGCAAACATCCCCTCCGCAGCTTGCCTGGAGCCCCTTCAGGCACTGGGAGGTCCTTCTCTTCTCCAGCCTCAACAGCCCCAACTCTTCCAACCTGTCCTCACAGCAGAGGTGCTCCAGCCCTGAGACCTGGGTGTGTTGCTCAGCTGAGCATCAGAATCCTAATCTGAAGATCAAGCATCCAATTACAAGGCTTGTCAGAGTTGGGCTTGATGGTTGGACTTGATGATCTGAAAGATCGCTTCCAACCTAGATGATTATGATCTTACGGTCATCCTTGTGGCCACCTCTGGATCCTCTCCAACAGGTTCTTCTTGTGCAGCAGGCTCCTGAGCTGGACGCAGTACTGTGGCTCTGTAATTCTCACAATAGCGGAGTGGAGGGGCAGATGAGCACTCAACTCCTATTTCTCTGTTCTAGTTCACCAAGCAAAGCCACATCCCTCAAAATCCCATCACCATTAACCACAGCAATATGCTGCTGAGTTGGGGATTTTGTGGACCATTTTTTCTAACCTGGGGATTTTGTGGCGTTTCAGCAAAGTGGAAGAGAATGGAGCATTGACATTATTTTTGTCCCATTTCCAGATGGAGTGGCAGAGAGCCAGTTCTCAGAACTCTTCCGAGAAGCAGCTGATTTTGTGCTTGTCTCAAGTCCCAGCATCCTTGTGAGAAGCTGACAGAAGGCAGCCAAAATAGTGCCATTGCCTCACCTACTGCTAGGGCACCAAGAGGAAAGGCTGCACTGTTTCAATCATAAACTAAACCAGGGAAACATCACAGGGCAAAGAGTCATCCCTGAAATTCAGATGGCACCCAGAAGTTCACCCATCATTACTCATTGCTATAAAAAAACATGAGTCATCAGCATCTCAGTGAACACTGGTCCCTCTCCACCAGCCTCAGGACCTCTGGCAACACGGGTGAATTGCACTGTGGGGTGGAGAATCCCAGTGAAGAAACTTCCCCACAAGATCCTCAGCAGCTCTTGATTTAAGCCAAGCTCAGAAGTGTCCTGTGGCTGGATTCTGCCACCTTCCCACTTCCCTACTCAGTCAGAGGCAGCAGCTGGACAAGCTGCCAAAATGAGGGGGAGGAAAAAGCCAAGTGGAGCTCACTGCAGGATGGGTCACTTTTGGCTTTGCAGGTGTTGGAACCATCTTATGTCAGACACCAAGAGAAAAGGCACAGAGACATAAAGATGATGAAGGGTTTGGAGAATCTCCCTTCTGAGGAAAGGCTGAGGGAGCTGGGTCTCTTCAGCTTAGAAAAGAGGAGACTGAGAGGTGACCTCAGTCATATCTATTAATATGGAAAGGGTGAGTGTCAGGAGGATGGAGCCAAGCTCTTCTCTGTGACCTCCAATGACAGAACAAGGGGCAGTGGGTGCAAGATGGAACACAGGAGGTTCCACAGAAATATGAGAAAACAATTTTTCACAGTGAGGGTGAGAGAACAGTAGCACAGGCTGCCCAGAGTGTGGGGTCTCCTCTGGAGACATTCAAACCCCATCTGGATGTCTTCCTGTATGACCTGGTCTAGGTGTTCCTGCTCCGGCAGGGGGATGGGACTAAATGATCTCTTGAGGTCCCTTCCAATTCCTGATATTCTGTGACTGTAATTTAGACATGTTCTTTCTTTAGGTGAACTAATTCACCTGCCCATATTTCAAAGCATCCCTTAGACACCAATACATTGGTGTATCTTCACGGGAGAAAAATCTATGGAAAGACCAGCAGGTAATTTTGCAGGATTCCTTCATCACGAGTGCCCACCCAGCAATTTGATTTGCCAGCAACACTCAACACAACACTTATATTGCACTTACAAATGGATAAACCCCCTATCTATCTCAGGAATAAAATCTGGGAGAAGGAGCAGAGCAAACAACATGCTCCCACCACATGTGCCTCTGGACAGAAAGCTGGCACAGTGCACACTCAGCACTTTAAAGGCCACGAGGGCAAAGCACAGACTTCTGTAGAAGCTGGAACTATTTGATAACCACTCCACTTGCCAGACCAGATGCAGAAAGGAAGGCAGAAAATGGAGGGAGATGATAAAATTAAGACAGTCAGAAATGTATTTCAGAGAACTTTCATGCTCTGGTGTTGTTCCACTAAATTGATAAAGGACAGCATGGGTTTGGGTAGGGTTTGGGCTGAAATTCATCACTTGGAAATAAGCTGTGTCAGTTCTCTCTTTTTTCTTTTTTTTTTAATTTCCCCAGCTGGAAGATTCACTGTCTAATTAGTGAGCTGAATTAGTTCATTAATGGGTTCAGTGAAGGCAAGGGAAGTGCTGGACACATCCAGCACCAGTGATGGCAGCTGGGGAAGCCAGCTGGATGCTCATCAGTTCGTTGAGCAGAGGAGCAAAACTCATCTTCAGTATGACTTGAACACCACTGCTGTCCTAAGCAGCCAATGTGGAAAGACATTCTCTGCAGCTGCCCAGAAGTGCCTGAGCTGGACACCTGAACTTCAGCAAAGCAAACCTATGAAAAACCACGTGATGGCTCAGGGACCACTCCTGTTGTGAATTCAGACCAATTCTAACAGCTGAGACAGTATCTTCAGTGTTCACAACTGAATTCAAATTAACAGCAACAAGAGATACGAGCCTGAGCATCTCTCCCTGAGGCTGAATAATTGATACATTAACTACAGGATAAGGTGGAACACATCGTACCTCAGGAAATGCATTTGCTCCAAAACCCATTAAGACTGTCAACAATTTGGCTGGGATGTTTCCAGCAGACTACACAAAACAAAATCATTACCAGGGCACAGCACGTAGTGAAACGGGGCTCCAGCACTGACAGCAACACCAGGGAGAGGAAAGGTAAGTGCAAGCCCCTAAGATAAAGAAGTTCCCAGGTTGGAATGGCAAAGGATTAAATTTCATAGTTTAGGTGATGCAAAAGGTCAGATGAAATGGCAAGGTTTCTTCTGGCATGAGAAAGTTATGTTTGACCCTGCTGCTTTCAGTCTATTCTTTGTTTCTTCCCTGTTGCTTACTGCTTTGATGACCTTGAAATGTGGATAGAGGTAACAGAAGCAGAATACTAAAAGGATTATGCCTCTTATTATCCTACTATTGGGAAGCTGATTAAAAGCACATATCCTTTCCCAGACTGCCCTGGGTATTATCACTTCCAGCTCTCTTCTCAAAACAGGTCACAGGGCAGGACAATAAATACAAACTTAGGTACTCAGTACTCTTCATTTCCAGCACAGGAGTCCTTCTCAAGGCAAACATCACTGGGATTGGCTGTCTCCAGTCAGGGAGTCTCTTTTTACTTTAAAAAAATCATATAATCTTAGATAGAAGGGACCTTTCAAACTCATCAAGTCCAACCATCAACCCAACTTTGACAAGAATCATCCCCAAACCACATCTCTAAGCCCTTTGTGTGCCCAGCTCTTAAATACCTCCAGGGATGGTGCCTCAACCACAGCCCTAGGCAGCCTCTTCCAATGCTTGATAACACTTCCAGTGTAAAAATGCTTCCTAATATCCATCCTAGACCTCCCCTGGTGCAACTTGAGGTTGTTTCCTCTTGTCCTATCATCTGTTACTCGGGAGAAGAGACCAATCCCCACTTCTCTACAACTTTCTTTCAGGTACTTGTAGAGAGTGAGAAGGTTTCCCCTCAGCCTCATTTTCTTCTTGTTGAAACAACAACATGGATTTTCACAAGCAAATGACCTGGTGGTGGGTGATAGGGATTTGAGTGAGTAGCTGCAATGTGAATGGCAGGATTTCAGCTATTTGTCCCATTTGTGGCTGTCTCTGTGGGCCACTCCACCAGGACACAGTGAAGACACATATGAGCTGTCTCAGTCCCCTCAAAATCCAAAATAGAAGGCTGAAATAACTGTGTGAGAACCACCAGAGATAGCACCTCATGTTTTCATAATGCTAAAACAAGGACATTTTACAAAGTCTGAAGACAGGGACTTTAGTATTTTCCTATTACAATAGAAGCTGCTTTTTAATGTCATGCCTCATGTAGCCACCAGATGCTCTTGCAGGAGGCAGGATCTCCTAATGCCTCCTCCTAACATATGGAAATGGCAGGGCACGAATCATGATATAAAATAGATTCTCCCAACCCCAGAAAGAGAGAGAATGTAATCCCTGTTTCTCTAGCCTGTACAGATTATCATTTACAAAATCAGTGTGTTTAAGAAGAGGTTGCAGTGGCCATCTGCCTAAGCATGTACCCTATTGTGTGGGCTGCACTAATACAGTAGGTTTTATTTTATACCTGCTTTGGAACACCAGGGCAATGTGGTGTTTGAGGAGGAGAGCAGATTGCCAAAGGGACACAAATAATCACCAGCAGTTGAAGCTATTTTCTCTGATGCCATCTTGATCTACCCTCAATATGTCACTGCTTTTATGGAAGAATCCCCCACACAAGGTCAGAGACAGCCCTGTGAGTCAGCATCATTTCCAAGAACGGGAGCGGGTGAAGGTCAGATGGTTTCCTGCTGTTAGCACCCAGGAGAAGGAAGGAGTCCTGCTTGACAGTCCTTATGCAATGGAGACAACCTGTCTCTCTGCAGTCAGTAGTGGGTGTCAGGAGAAGCTAAGAATAAACCAGGAAAAGCCTCCAGAAGGTCTGCTGAGAAGTGAGCTGAGAGAAACATCTCTCAAGACAAAGTGTCCATAACCTACTGTCAGCCTAAAACACATCCTTACACAACTTCTGCGGGGTGGCTGCAGGTCAAAATCAAACACAGTGGTTAAAATTACTGCTTAACTTAGTAAAAGCTAAAACAAGCAGAAGAAATTAAGATGTAAGGAAAAATAGTTACACTCCTGTTCACACAGGATCCACTCACTTTGCCAAGCTGAAGGAAACAAGTAGGTGCCCTGCCCTCCCCAACCCAAGCCTGCTCCTTTCTGGGACCTAGCAAGCAAATTGCAGCACTTTTAAATCCTGTTCATTCACAAAGTGGGTGGAAGCAATCCCAAGCACAGACACAGGCTGGGTGGAGAGTGCCTTGAGTGCAGCTCTGAAGAGAAAGACTTGGAAGAGTCAGTTGATGACAAACTCAACATGAGCCACCAGTGTGCACTTGCAGACAAGAAGGCCAACCATATCCTGGGTTGCATCAAGAGAAGTGTGACCAGCAGGTCAAGAGAGGGGATTTTTTTCCTCTACTGGGCTCTGGTGATGCCCCACCTGGAGTTACTGTGTCCAATTCTGGAGTCCTCGACACAAGAAGGACATTGAGCTGTTGGAGCAGGTCCAGAGGAGGGCCACCAAGATGGTCAAAGGGCTGGAGCAACTGCCCTATGAGGACAGGCTGAAGGAGTTGGGGTTGTTGAGCTTGGAGAAGAGAAGGCTCAGGGGGGACCTCAGAGTAACTTATCAATACCTGAGGGGGTCCTACAGAAAGGCAGGGGTAGGACTTTTTAATCAGATAGGTGATGGGAGGACTAGAAACAGTGGATGTAAACTGGAAGGGAGTAGATTCAGGGTAGATATAAGAAACAAATTCTTTCCTGTGAGGGTAGTGAAACACTGGAAAAGGTTGCCCAGAGAGGCTGTGGATGCCCCTTCACTGGAGGTGTTTAAGGCCAGGCTGGACAAGGCAGTGAGCAGCCTGATCTAGTGGGAGGTGTCCCTGCCTATGGCAGGGGGGTTGGAAATTGACAATCTTTAAGGTCCCTTCCAACCCAAACTATTCTATGATTCTATGAATTAGGATTCCTGTCTTTCCTTTGTTGTTTTTTTTTCTAAAAGCTTGTCTCAAAAGAGCTAGGAAAACATGCAGACCTACTCAGCAGAGAAAGCAGCTCAACATGTCCCTTGTTCAGCAGCAGAGGCCAAGGAGGAGGTAATCTTGCACTGTCAGAATAGAAAGGAGAGAGGGGACATGGCTGTCTAAGGACAGCGGGGCTCCCAGCAGAGGCTGGAGCAAATCTGCTGTTGAGAGCAAGATGCACTTCATGTCCTTGTCTGCAAACCATGAATCAGATCCTGGAATTTAAAAAAAAAAACAAAAAAAACCCACACCAAAACACAAACTTGCCCTGTGCCAGCCTTAAGCTTCTTGATTTCTTCATTACTAAGATCAAGAAAGAGGAAACTCTGTAATTCTGTATACTTGAAGTTTGTGAAAGCCAGGATTGCTGCTTATCTCTTGAATTAATGCTGATGCTTTGGGACAGTCCAGCAGTCAAATTAGTACTTAAATGGTACAGACCAAGAAGCATAAGGAACTATTAACTGCATTGAAACAGTAAAAGCAGTCTGGTTATCCAGGTCCTGAGGATAAATACAAGTAGTCCTGTGTTTGGTCCCACTGGCTGAAAGCACAGCAATACAAACCCCAAGAGAACAAAACTGGAATCCAGCCCAGGCAGTAACGGGTCACATCAAATGAAAAGCTGACCTTTGCTTGGTTGCAGTTGAATTTTTGCCAAAGGAAAAATTTGCAATGCCTTCCAAAAGAAAATGTAGCATTTCACCTAACCCCCACACTCTTCCAAAGCAAAGGGCAGTGAGCCAAACACCATCCATAATTTTTTATTTTCTTTTTCTCTTTCTCTGTATTAGGACAGAAGTGATCAGAACACCCCACAATTTGTTCGTATTATCCACATCTACCTAAGGCTTTGGAACTTCATTTTAACTCCTAGGGTTTTGTAAAGTGAGCTTCAAACTGCTGCTGCAAGGCTCTGTCTGTACAGAATGAACTGCAAAAGGAGATGAAGAGGGTTAGCAGCTACCAAAAAAAAGAAGACTTAATTCTTTTTAGCCATCGTGTTCTACAAAAATCTGCTGCAAATAGTGACAGTGAAGTTGTTGCCCTGCAGAGCTGGAATTAGGTGCACAACCTGCTCAGTCTTGGCTTCAAGGCACATCAGACAGTCTATGATGAGATGCTTTGAATTCAAGGAAATTAATTAACTTTTTCCTTTTCCAAAAATTACCAGCCTGCACCTGTCTTTGAATTCACAAACGGTTCCCAATAGCATAACTTACTGATGAAGTGATCAAACAAAGAGCTCTCTGGCAGCAGTGAGGCAGCAGCTGCCTCACAGACCAACTTCATGTCAAGTGAAAAGCTGCCAAGCTCCACATTCACATTTAGTGACCTGAGCAGGTTCTCTCTTTCAGGAGCAAGAAATGCGGAGTCAGCAGGAATTTCCCTACCCAAAGCACACAGAAGGCAAGAAACCTCTGCCTTCTGATTCATTATTTAATGTAGCTGATGCAAACCTTATGTTCACAATCTGTAGTGAGGCTGAGAAACATGCATGATCCAAATCTTCAAAGGACCTTTGTTGATACAGAACACGCAGGAGGAAACTTGTTGACAACAGCAGCAGCAAGTTCAACCTGCTGGCAATTTCAGAGACAAAGAGGTCTCTGAAATTCAGCTGGAGGTGGCTTCCTATCACCTTGGTCTCAGAACATCCTAACCTGCTTCCTCAGGGAAAATGCTGGTAAATGGCAATGAAGCAGGTGAGCAATTAGGGGAACTTCTTCTCTCCTGAGAGAAGCAGAAAGAGATTCCACTGCAGCCACCACAAGTTAAAATTCTCCCCCAGAAACAGCATTTTTATCATCAGATAGCAACCACCTATTTTTCACAGAAATATTGAACTCACTCCAAAATTACAAAATCTACAAGCAATAATGGGTTGGTGCTGTTAAGGTTTTTTAAGGCACTGGGGGGGTCCCAGAGATCAGGCTGGCTCACAGGTTGAAGCCCAACAAAGTGGTCCCTTCCTCTCCTTCAGAGACCCAGGTCCAGAGGAAGAATGTCCAGAGCCTGGAAGGCAACACTTGCTGCTCAGCGAGATCTTAGAATCATCAAATAGCTTGGGTTGGAAGGGATCTTAAAGATCATCTAGTTCCAACCCCCCTGCCAAGGGCAGGGACACCTCCATCTAGACCAGGATGCTCAAAACTCTCTGGATAATTCTTCTGCTCAAGATCCAGCTCTGCAGCCCCACTCTCAAATTATACAGCATTTTTAATGCAAGACCACAAAAGAGGATGCAAAACCAGCTCAGTCCTGTAGTAGCAGGGAAGAAGAAGTACTGGCAATAAGGGAAAGGCATCATCAGCATTATTATAACAAAGTGTTTATAATTACTACACTGGCAATTTTTCCAAGTGGGTTGGCTTACAGACAGGTCTCTTCCATTGATTAGTAATTATTTTCTTTCCAAAGGTCTAAGTGGCTGTTTTCCAGATGAACAGTCTGAAGCCACACAGTTCAGAACTTTAGTCCCCTGAGATTCACTTTGGACAGTAAAGAAATGAGACAAATGAACACTGAGCTACTGCAGGTGTGAACCCAGCAGTGGTTGGACTGATGAGAACACTTTAGGTAAAGTGTCTTTCCATTTACAGTAAAGACAGAGATGAACTGGGGCTAGTTATAAATTACAAGGAGTCAAAAGCACCATTTCCTAATAAAGCATTTTAAGCCAAGTGAGCCTTCCTTAAAAGAGTCTGGCCTTCACCTCACCTCACTTTGTCCAGGCAAAGCAAGGGCAGTGGTTGGCACTGGCTCTTTCCCAGCCAACTCAGATTGCACCCTGAGGAGCAGCACTGCTTTTACCCAACCACACACCAACAGAGTTCCCAGCATTGACTGACCCACACTTACTTTTTCCTTGAAAGGGAGCCACTGTGTGCAGGGGGGGAAACTCTTTGCAGCTGCCTGCACATCTGGTGTGTGGGGCTGCAGCACGGCTGGAGGGGAGCAGAGCAGGGCGGGTGTCTCCTCTCACACAGCGTCACCTAGACACAGGTCTCCAAGAGCCTCAGCTAAGGCTGAAAAGGTCACAGGAAGCACAGCAGGAGACAGCAAAGTTCAGCCCCTCTGGTGGTTGCTCCAATAGTTGTGGAGGCTGGTGTAAGGCAAGAAGCTCCCTGGTGACTCAGGGTCGTGCCAGCATCCCTTCAGCAGGCTCTTCTGAAGCACCTCGAGGATGGCACCAAGCTGCACTGCTCACCAGTGAGGAAACTCAAATACACCAGGGAGACCTTTGGGGGAAGAGAGAGAAAAGAACAGTGATGTTCATAATTGAAATTTAAATCCATCTGTGGCTTCTACACTGTCTATTTCATAAAATCATAGAACAATTTCAGTTGGAAAGGACCTTAAAGATCATCTATTTCCAACCCCCCTGCCATGGGCAAAGACACCTCCCACTAGACCAGGTTGCTTAGTCCCTCATCCAGCCTGGCCTTAAACACCTCCAGGTTTTGAAGGGGCATCCACAACCTCTCTGGGCAGCCTCTTCCAGTGTCTCACCACCCGCACCATAAAGAACTCCTTTCTTATGTCCAGCCTAAATCTCTCATATCTAGCTTGAATCTCCCCTAAGCATCTCCATTAAATTAGTCCATTAGATAAAACCCTATTAATTGGATTACTCGATCAGCTGTGGGTTAATCAGAATTTGTTATGATTTCAGTATTTTATCATCACACAAAATTCTGGGTAATTCAAATCTCACAACACCAAGTAAAGATTGTCCACAATTAATGAGCAGCTCTTGTCACACTAATAGCAGCAAGGGCTCACTCTCCAATCCACTTCGCTTTGTTATTTAGGCTGATTTCCACCTCAGTTTCTTCCCTGGGTTCCACTGACACCAGCCTGTGCCTGTTCAAATTGCTTTTCTGCAAAAAACAAACCAGCTTTAAGCCATCAACAAAATTTTCCAGCAATCAGAACCCTAATCATTAACTTCCATAATTGAAGTAGGAAATTTGACAAAACAGCAGAAGAGAATATAATGGCAAATTTCAGCACAACGGTGAGAATTTCTGCCTTCTGCAGTCACCAGTGGACTATCAAAGTCACCACAGCATGACACACTACATCACAGCATCCCTTGGGCTAGGGAAGAAAGTAATCTCAGTCACCTACAAATAGAAACAAATTCAAAAGGTCATTAAAAAGCTACTAAAGCTCACAAAAAAAAAAAAAAAAAAACAAAAAAAACCAAAAAAACCCCATTCATTAATGAAAAACTCCATGAAAGAGCAGAGCTGAATTTTGCTGTAGTGGTATCATGTGGCTTTAGAAACAACCTTTCAGTGATCCCACCAAAAACCTGGCATGTTCCCATCCTCACTTGTTCTCCCTGGTTCACATGATCATTTGAAACACCAGAAAAGCATGAAAAACAGAATGGAGGGACTGAAAAAAACCAAATACCAGCATCTATCATTTGTACTGTTCTTCTCATTCATGAAGCTCAAACTCTTGTATCCAAGACAGTGCATGGTCTTTTTTGGCACAAGCAGACACAGAGCTTAGAGATAAGGTTTAGAGATGCCTTTTGTTAGAGTAGGGTTGAATGTTGGAATCAATGATCTAAAAGGTTCCTTTCAACCATTCAGTTTCCAAAGGGACCAGTCTGCTGGTGACACACAGCTCAGGAAAAAATAGAATCATAGAATAGTTTGGGTTGGAAGAGACCTTAAAGATCATTGAGTTTCAAACCCCCCTGCCATAGGCAGGGACACCTCCCACTAGATCAGGCTGCTCAGTGCCTTGTCCAGCCTGGTCTTGAACACTTCCAGAGAGGGGGCATCCACAGCCTCTCTGGGCAACCTGTTCCAGTGTTTCACCACCTTCACTGTAAACAATTTCTTTCTTATGTCAAGTCTAAATCTACCTCCTTCCAATTTACATCTGTTGTTTCTGGTCCTCCCACCCAATATCATATTAAAAAGTCCTTCCCCTGCCTTTCTGTAGGACCCCCTCA
>VZTY01023980.1:92786-133947 GCA_013400935.1 Turnix velox | reverse complement strand
GAGTGCACACTGCTGGCTCATGTTGAGTTTGTCATCAACTGACACCCCCAAGTCTTTCTCTTCAGAGCTGCACTCAAGCCACTCTCCACCCAGCCTGTGTCTGTGCTTGGGATTGCTTCCACCCAGGTGCAGGACCTTGCACTTGGCCTTGTTGAACTTCATGAGGTTGGCTTGGGTCCACTCAAGCCTGTCAAGGTCCCTCTGGATGCCATCCCTTCCTTCAGGTGTATCAACTGCACCACACAGCTTGGTGTCATCTGCAAACTTGCTGAGGGTGCACTCCATCCCACTGTCCATATCTCCTACAAAGATGTTCAATAGCACTGGTCCCAGTACTGATCCTTGGGGAACACCACTCCTCACTGGTTTCCACTTGGAAAATGAGCCATTGACAGGAACTCTTTGAGTGCCACCATTCAACCAGCTCCTTCTCCAGCCAGTGCTCCATCCATCAAACCCAATAGAATTTACAGCCATCAGAAGAAAGGGGATTTACCGAGTAGTACAGAGCTGATGCAGGGAATGGAATGTAGTGAAGCCGGGAACAAATGAAACACATGCTGTATTCCAGCCTAAACAGCACTGTACATATAGACAGGAAACACAATCTAAAACAATTCACACAGCATTACAGAAAATATCTTGCAGCTCTTAGAGACAATAATACAGCATAAAAAACTACAGGAGAGCAGGAGGCATTCAGAATTACAGGAAGAACACCATCTCTCAGGAATAAAAGTGACAACACAAGGTTTTGTAACGCTGTCACAAGCAACAAAATTTTTCTAAGATGTCCCTTTCACTTTAGAGGACTCATTTTTAAAGCTCCTCTGTATATACAACATTATAAAATATTTCCTCAAGCACAGCAGTTTATTAGCTTGATTCCTGCCCAGTTTCTTAATTGGGCTCAGAAATAAAATTATCATTCAGATGTTCGCAGTTTGGATCTTCAAAGTCTAATCTATCTTGAAAGCTTAAACAAATTCTATAAATATTTGAGTATAATCTGCATTTGCTTGGTGATTTCAATTAAGAATTAAGTTGCTGTTCCCCTGAAATGTGTAAATGCTTAAAGCCAGAGCAGGAGCAGGATAATATCAGGGATTTAAGATTCTGTACCACCATTAATACATTTTTCAGTGTCATGTTATAGTTGAGCTGCTGCGCTACTCAGAACCATCCTCCCATCACAAACATGTCTGAGAAAAAAAAATAAAAATCCCTAAATGATGCAAGAACAGTGGATAGCAACAAATTAGATGTCTGAAGTCCAGGATTGAGAACAAACCCATTACAGATATTTAATTAGAAAATGAGCTATTAATGCAGACTGCAGTTGTTTAATAATACTTCATCAGTGAACTAATGTAATTAAATATTGGACAGAAACAGGGACAGTGCAGTGGGTACAGATTATGGGACAAAGTAGCAGGAGAAAAATGAACCACAAGGGTCACAAATCTGTGGTTCAACTGCAAGTCTTTCCCTTTTAGTCCACAAACAATCAAAAATGTTACTTCTCTGCGTTCTAATTTTCAGAAGTGTGACTGTGTACAAAAGCAGCTGCATTTTGACCACAAAACAGACAACTCTTGCTCTGGTTCTCTCCTTCCCACCAGCATGTGTGACATAAGGACCCCTTTCTCCTTGTGCCTCACATGCTGGCGGGATGGGCTTGTTCTGCTGCTTATCACAGAACTGCTTCAAGGGGATGGAACTGGGAACCAGCACACAGAACCCAAAAAAACCAGAATGAGAGAATATTTACACACAATGATGGAGGTTACTAACTGAAGCAAAGAAAAATTTCTGTTTTACAGAAAATGGCTTTCAGTTTTTCTTTAAATGGCTTCAGAGCATGGAAGAAGACAGCAAGAAGACAATGTTCCTATTGCCAGAACCCTGATGGTTCATAACCACTTGGTGATCTATTAGAAAAACAGCTCACCTCAAAAACCCAAACTGTCATCCCCCAACATAACCTTCCTTTTGATGTTCGGATGAGAGGCAGCACAATTCTGCCACAGAACTGCATTTTGCAGTGGACACTGAGGAGCTCAGCCCTAGAGAGCATACTCAGCCTGCCATCCATCCTCACTCTGTTCCACCATTCCAATGGTGACATTCGAAGGCCCAGAGTATGAGAAACATCACTTCTTCCTCATTTAGAAGTCAGCACAGGCTATGTGGGATATGCAGATTTTATAGAGCATTCAGGCAAGAAAACAGAACAAAGAGTGCACAATTAAGCTTCCTTCTCAGCCAGAAAAAGCCAGCAATAACCTTCATGTTCCCATCTCCTGGAAACTGGCCCTGGGTTGAAATGAAACTGAGTGCAAAGCCTTGGGTTCTCCCTCACCACAGGGGGATGTGGCAGGACATTAAACCCACAGCAATTCCACTCAGGTTCTTTTCCCCTTTTCTCTGTTGTCCTTTGCACAGAGAGGGAGAGAGATGCCGCCATTGCCCTTCGCTCTGTCCCTCAGACACTGAGCCTCTGACATTGTCCCCAATTAACTTGCCTCTTGCTGAGCCAATAGATCAGCCCTAATAACTTGGGTGCAGCCAACCAGTTCTTCCCCAAATGGAAGGAAGGTTAATGGTCCTGCTTTCTGTTACTGATAGGCTTCGTCTAAGGAACGGAATGGATTTCTTAAATAACACAGCAGACAATATTCCTCAGAGCAGATGGCATCCCATCCTCACCAGTGAGGACAGGCCCTCCCTCCCCATGGCAGGAGGTGCTTTCTGTCCCAGACACACAAGTACCCCATGACAAACAGAATCATGGAGTTGGAAGGGACCTTCAAATGCCATCTAGGCCTGCAGTGAGCAGGGACATAATTTCATAATCATCCAGGTTGGATGGGACATTTTAGATCATCAGCCCAACTCATACCTGGACAGGGACTTGAATCTTTGACCCTCAGACTGGGAGCCTGATGCTTTGCCAATGGAGCCACACACCCAGCATCTTGCTCTAGATCAGGTTGCTCAGAACATTATCAACCAGCCCACAGACTCACCACTGCCTCCATCTCTGCCTATCTCAACCCAAACCCTGGGACAAAGATGCTCCATCAGCTTGCTCTCTGCTGCTACAGCCATGGTGCAGGCAGTGAGAATCTTGCAAAGTCTGGCTGAAGATTTCAGCTTTAGTTCGAAGAGGAATTAATTCAGAGAAGCCCTTAAAAGATCTCTCTCTGCTTTACAATTTCTTAAAGCAAGCACAAATCACTAGCACTTTGTCTTCATGCCAGGCTTTATACTTATTATATGCCACCATGAATGGCTGCCAAAAAGGAAGAGAGAGGTGCTCAGGTCCATTAGCCAGATTTTATTTTTTCATCATCTTCCCAGAAGTCATTGCCCACATTGTTGTGATACATCTTTGCAGCCCTCATCCAAGTTGCTCAAAGCCCTTGCTGCAGCACTGGAGCCTCTGCAGCTTTCAGTCCTGGGTGACAGCAGAACAGGTGGCCAAAAGAGAGCCAAACCTACAAACAGAACCACTGGCTTCCTCTGTTGCCCCCAGAATGACATGCACTATCCCAAGGTGTACAGGTCCCCACCCTGAATGAAGGAGGTGGCTCCTATATCAGCAGGAAACAAGTGGGTGGAATTTAAGAGAACTGCTGAGGAATGATGAAGTGCACTTACCCTGAAGTTCATAGTCACAAGTCTAATTTTATCACCATCAAGAAGTTACTGAGAACTTTCTCTTACCATGGGTGTGCTTAGGTCTGACCTTTCAGATGGCTCTCACTGAAATAGTGGCCCAAATGCTCAGAGGGGTGAAGAAACACAGAGCAGGACCTCTGCCACAGCCACTGCCTGTGCAGACAGCTCACTGAAGGTTTAGAGACTCTGAGGCTACACTTTGTGCTGAAAGCTTTAACACCTATCCTAACCCAGCAAAAGTGCAGCTCAGTTCCTTTAGTTCTTAGTCTTTCAGGATAAGTTTCAGAGAAAGGAGACTAAACACTAACAACTAAGAGTATACAAGTCACTGGTCTAGCTTGGTTTTAATGTTCAGGTGTTGTCTATGGATTGCCCCATTTAGCAGCCTTTTTATCCCTTCAGATTAGAATAGTATTTTTATAAATGCAGTTGTGAAATAAAGGTGGAGGTGTCATCCCTGGACACATCCAAAGCCAGGCTTGCTAGGGCTCTGAGCAGCCTGGTCTAGTGCAGGATGTCCCTGTCACTGTAGGGAGTTGGACTAAGTGAAGGTCCTTCTCAACCTGTGATTATCAGCCTTGCAAAGTTCATATTCTTCAACAAAATGACCAAGTAGCAACTTTAATTCTGGCACTGTGGGGAGCAGGCTGTGCCCTGTGGCTGAGAACCAACAACTGAAAACAACATGATTCTAAAACAAATAAAACACACAGAAGTAGTTAAAGGAACCATCAAAAGTCCCTCAGTATAAAGGTGCTGACTCATGAGGTTTTTGAGTGCAGGCCAAGGCTGTGCTGCTCAGCAAACAGACAAACTTTTTTGTTTTTTTAAATATCTTTGATAATTCTTAAAAGAAAGGCAGGGGAAGGACTTTCTAATATGATATTGGATGGGAGGACTAGAAACAATGGATGTAAATTGGAAGGGGGTAGATTTAGACTTGACATAAGAAAGAAATTCTTTACAGTGAGGGTGGTGAAGCACTGGAAGAGGTTGCCCAGAGAGGTTGTGGACGCTTCCTCTCTGGAGGTGTTCAAGACCAGGCTGGACTGAACTGGGCAGCCTGATCTAGTGGGAGGTGTCCCTGCCTATGGCAGGGGGGGTTGAACTCAATGATCTTTAAGGTCCCTTCCAACCCAAACTATTTTATGATTCTATGATTAAAATAATTTTTTATTTCAGTTCACTTGCTTTAAATCCCACAATGGGCAATGAAGGAATCACAACGGGTGCTACATTCTGTTATGGAAAACTGGTCCTACCCAGTGCCTGCTCCAGATCCCTAATGGACATCAACTGTTATACAAGGTCATCAATTAAACATGAAGACTACTTATTTCCACATCACATTTTAAATATGTATTTACTTGCATGTGATGAAACTTTTATTGTTTTCGCTCAGGAGATAAAAGGGACAAGATGTCTCGTGTTAAAATGAATTTTCTCATCAGGCTTTAATGAACTTTGTCAAACCCCTTGATGCAACTTCCTCCCTTTTAAAGATCCCTCATGTGCCTGCCTCCAGAAAGTGGAGGGTGTAAAAGTCTCCCTTTAACACACTGACTGAACTCCAGCCAGAGGCAAAAGACTTCTCCCTTCAGGATTAGCAAAAAGCAGCACATGAGTGAGCCAAATGGAATGATGTTACATTGTTTTAGATAATGCAAACACCATATTTACATTATTTATTTCATTTGTGAGGAAAGCAGTTAGGAAAAAATAAAAACAAAATGAGCACAAACAAACAAAACGCTGCCAGTTGTTGGCAGATTAAAAGCAAAACCAATTCCACTTTCCGGAATAGATTTTTTTACTTTTTTTTCCCTTTGAAAATAAGAAGACTATAATTATTTTAGCTTTTTAAAAAAGAGATCACCTTTTGGCCAGTATGCTCTGACCAAGATTATAAGAAAGGCCTTAAAACAGGATAGAAGAGATGCTACCAGGTATTTTAATTCTTTTTTTTCCAGTGCAAACATAGAATCATAGAATGTGTTGGGCTGGAAGGGACCTCCAAAGGCCATCTAGTCCCACCCCCTGCAGTGACAGGGACATCCTGCACTACATCAGGTTGCTCAGAGCATTAGTAAGCCTGGCCTTGGATGTCTCCAGGGATGGGACTTCCACCACCCCTCTGGGCAGCCAGGGCCAGTGTCTCACCACCCTTATGAGGAAGAACTTCTTTCTAATGTCTGATCTAAAACATTAACATTCCTAACATCCAATTTAAAGCACTACTCTAGCAAAGAAATAGCATGTGTGATTCAAGAAGAGAGCAGTTTCAGACCAGAGAGGAGGTTTTGCTGTGCCAGTGTCAGTGAAGGCAGAGGATGGCTTGGACATGCTCCTCTCTCCAGGCTGCAGTAGTCTCTGAGCCCCAGAACAGCCCCAAGTTTTGTTACCAGTAAGCCAGAAGCAGCTTCCAAGTGTCACAGACCTTTTGGAAATGCTTTTTTCCTCTTAGTGTCAGCCTTTTCCTTTGATATACATCCCTTCTTTTTGCCTCAAAGAGGCAATTACAGCCCCTGAACTTCACATCATGGATGTGAAATGCCAAGTCAAGTTACAGCAGTGCAGGGAATTGTTCCCACCAGCCCCATATTACAGACTCAAGAATTCAGTAGCTCCAGAATTCATGAGAACAGGTTACAAGCATTGCTCAGATCACTTTTAGCACCTCACAACAAATGTGAGATGAGGAAACACACAGAGGAGTGAATTACCCAGAAATCTAGAGAAGCACCCCCAGTCAGAGGGTGAGGAAGCATTCCCAGGTCTCTGCTATATCAAAGGCTTATGTCACATTCACACTCTTCTAACAAAATTTTCCCCCCAAGAAATATAAAATCCGCATTTAATTACAACTCTGATCCCAAAAAGCCCATTGATGCTTTGCAGGAATAAAAATTTCCTAGATTTTTTTATAGGAACATGGCTTCAAAGGAAAAATAGTGGCAAGAGTAAAGCTTCCCTCGTGAAGAAAACCAGAACTTCATTTAGCATTTTAGACTTCATTAACAAAATTCTTTGTGGGTATCTGCAAATGTTAAATTAAGATCAAGGTCTTAAACACTTTGTCAGACAGATGAGCACATCAAAGCCTTTCAAAAAGCAAGAACCTGAGACTTGAAAAGCTGTCAGAAAGCAAAAGTGAGAACAAATAAAGGCTAATGAATGAACAGCAGTGCCTGAAGAAACATCTAGAATAGATTTTTCTTAACATTATCAACCTCTGACCTTGAGAGGACTAAAAATAAAGTTAAATTCACCTCACGAGGCTGAATTCACTTCATAATATTTGACATTTTACACACAAAAGTGCAGATTTCCATAAAAACCTGTTATGTTTTTCTTCCTCCCTCTATCCCTGAAAGAACTCTTTTCTGTTATTTCAAAATTACTTGGAACTCCAGGAAACAGTGGAGAAAATACTGCCAATGTTCTCATAAAGCTCCTGTAGCCCTGGCTTGATGTCTGGGCCAGCTCAGCCTGTGACCACAGCCCTGAGACTCTGCTTTGGGGGCACCCACACAGGACCTGCTCACACACAATGTCCTCTCTACAGCTCCCAACAGCCCATAACAGCCCACAGCATCACTTAACAGTCAAGAACAGCAAGGATGTCTGGAGATCATCAAGTCCAACCCATGGTGACCAAGAGCAGGTTGCAAAGGAACACATCCAGGAAGGTTGGGAATGTCTCTAGAATCTGAGACTCCACCACCTCTCTGGGCAGCCTGTGCCAGGGCTCTGCTTCCTCTTGTTGAGGTGGAAGGACTGGGTGTAATGGATGCAGACTGGAAGAGGGGAGATTTAGGCTGGATTTAAAAAAGAAGTTCTTTCCTGTGAGGGTGGTGAGACGCTGGAAGAGGCTGCCCAGAGAGGTTGTGGATGCCCCCTCAATCCCTGGAACTGTTTAAGGCCAGGCTGGATGAGGCACTGAGCAACCTGGTGTAGTGGGAGGTGTCCCTGCCCATGGCNNCCCTTTCAGTATTTGTGAGCACTGACAAGATTCCCCTCAGCCTTCTTTTTTTCAGGCTCAAAACCCCCCTCATTCTTTCTCCATCAGAGAGATGTTCCAGTCCCCTCATAATTTTCATAGCCCCGTGCTATACTGTCTCCAGCAGCTCCCTGTCCTTTTTGAACTTAGGAGCCCAGACCAGATCTAGTGGTCCAGGTGCAGCTCCACCAGGGCAGAGCAGAGACCCAGATCTGTGTATTTTAAGAGTCACAGCAGAGTGATCAATCAGAAAAGTCTCTGGCCATGTTGCTGGAGTGGCTGAAGGCAATTAGGCATTGGTCATGCTGAGATGTAACACAGAAACCATTCCCCTTCTCCACTGACTGCAGCACAGCCTAAGGTCTCCTCTCTTCACCCATTAGACCACTCAAAGGATGAGGGGCAGGGAGAAAACAGCCCTCCTTCCCTGAGTAAAACATTGTCATTTCCTGTAAATAAAACTCCATAAATTTCCAGGACACATAAAAACTTCTCTTCACCTGGAACCCATGGCTCAAAAAGCAGCACAGCACCCTCCATCCTGAAACATCTATATGCTTCAACTGTTTGCCAGCTGTGCAAACAACCACCCACACTGACCAATGGCACAGCTCTGCATGTCATGTCTCATCACCACTGAAGGCAAGTGTATGAAGAAGTCCAATGAAAAAACGTCTATTTATGTTGGCAGCAATGAATTTTTTGGAGGAAGGCAAGAAACCAACTCAGCAGTTGACCCCAGCATTGAAACAGCAGAACCTGGATGAGCTGTGTGGTCATCCTTGAATCTCCTCTGCAAGCTCATAAACAATTGGTGTAATTTGTTGTAACAGTTCCCTCAAAGTTCCTGAAATAGTATTTTTTGCACCAACTGGGATTTATAATGAACTCCCATTTTTATGTTGTGGTTGGTGTGCTAATTCTTTCAGAGGAGCAAGGTTTGAACCTCACAAGGAAAGGACTAAATGTGCTGAGAGCATTGGGATTAATCCCTCCAACTTGCCAAAATCTAGTTTCAACTCCATCTCAGGGGTCAGCATTGCCATCAGATGCTGTGTTAGCCCCCAGTGCTACCTGAATTTTAAATTTACTTGCTAGGAGAATACAGGGAGATGATGTTTGAGTTACTTATTATATGGAGTGTAAACACTTCCCAAAACACGCTGGGTTTGGTGCACAGCTATTTGAAAACCCTGATAAAAGCTAAACCAACAAACTAATACAGTTCATTGAGCACAGATGGTTTGGGAACAGCACTGGGGAGGCACACAAAAGGCACATTTCTAGAGATGCACATCAAAACATGCCCATACTAGACCACAGTCAGGAGGGCATCACCCAGGAGAAACTGCCATGATGAAGATCATGGCCATTTCAGTGAAGGGGGCTGCAAATCCTCCAGTGCTTGGGAGGAAACCCCCAGGAGCCAAGGGAGCCACATGTCCTGGTTTGCAGGTCAGGGTCACCACTCCAGTTGCCTTCCTGGATCTACCTGACTCAGTTAGGGAAGGTCCTACAATCCAGGAGACAAGCTTTCCTGGCCCAAATCCAGTTCCTCAAGCCCTTGAGCCTTAGCACAGAGGAGCAGAGAAGGAGGAGTGCACTTTCTGAGTCCACTGGATGTGAGGACAGAAATACTGTGAGGGATGAAGATGATCCCTTTGCCACCAATAAGAAATGGTCACAACAGAGTCATGGGTGGCAGCAGCACAGCCACTTCCCCATTGCCATCTTCCTCTGACAGGGTTTCACCTGTTCTCAGAACCATGTTGATAGACAACACACCCCAAAACTCATCTTCTCACCCCAACCCGACAAAAAAAAATAGGGTTAGGGTTAGGGCAGGGTTCCAATTTACCATAAAGGGTGTTTTTTACCTCAATGCTCAGTAAAGCATAAAGCAAAGAGACACAATCAGAATGAAAAACCCCACCACAGACCAGAGTTGCTGCTGGCTGGAAATTATGCCATCCATTGCCTTGCAGTCTCATTACCACCCACTTTCCAAAATAAATTGGAAATTTCCAAAAGCAGAAAGTTGAATAATCAAGGAAATTCTCTAACGTCATTTACTGAGGAAAGAGCATTACAAAAAGATCTTTGCTGCTGCTGCTGCTGCAGATTGACTTTAGCCACAGAATTTATTAACCACTGATAAATGTCAGTCACGGTTTTCCTCCCCAAGCCCAGCAAAGTTCCCTGTGCTGAAATCCCACCCCTCAACCCCACTTAATGCTGGGGATGAAAAGAATAATGGGATTCAAGACACAGTATTGCTTCTAATCCTTAATAAAAGGAAAGTCACCAAGTACAAACATGGGTAATTACTTCCAATCAGAAGAAAACTACTCAGGCTTTAAACCCAGTTTAAAGCACTTGGAGGAAAAAAAAAAGTTAGGCTTTTTATTTTTTTTAATGATGTTTTGCAAGAGTGTGGCTAAATAAATAACCTTTGCAAGCAAGAAAACTGGATCCATGCTGGACAAGTGCAGCTTTTGATTATTGCTTTCCACTGCATTTCACTGTATCAGTATCTCAGTTGACATTCTAAAATTATTTCTGTCACTGGTACTCCTGGAAAGTTTTCTTCAGTCATACAAAAGCTACTCTTTGCAGAGTATTGTTGAGGTTAATCACATCAAAGAAATGTCCCCCAGTATCCTGAGAAAAAAGATTTCTTCGGAAGAAGTAGGAGCTAGCAGTGAGGAAATTGGAGAAGAAGAGACTGAGGGGTGACCCTATTAATGTTATAAATACGTAAAGGGTGAGTGTCAGGAGGATGGAGCCAGGTTCTTCTCAGTGACCTCCAATGACAGGACAAGGGGCAATGGGTGCAAGCTGGAACACAGGAGGTTCCAAAGAAATACAAGAAAAAACTTTCACAGTGAGGGTGAGAGAAGAGTGTCCCAGGCTGCCCAGAGAGGGTGTGGGGTCTCATTCTTCAGAGACATTCAAACCCCACCTGGACACCTTCCTGTGTGACCTGCTCTTGGGTGTTCATGTCCTGTCAGGGTCAATGGCTCTATGTCCAGGTGGAGGCCGGTAACAAGCGGTGTCCCCCAAGGGTCTGTCTTGGGACTGGTGCTCTTTAACATCTTTATTAATGACATGGATGAGGGAATTGAGTGCACCCTCAGCAAGTTTGCTGATGACACCAAGCTGAGTGGTGCGGTCGATACGGTGGAAGGAAGGGATGCCATTCAGAGGGACCTCGACAGACTGGAAAGCTGGGCTCAGGTGAACCTAATGAGGTTCAACGCAGCAAAGTGCAAGGTTATGCACTAGGGCAGGAAGAAGCCCAGGCACCTGTACAGGCTGGGAGGAGTGGTCCTTGAGAGCAGCTCGGCAGAGAAGGACCTGGGGGTCCTGATGGACGAGAGACTTAACATGAGCCAGCAGTGCGCTCTCGCAGCTCGGAAAGCAAATGGGATCCTGGGCTCCATCAGGCGAGGGGTGGTCAGCAGGGATAGGGAGGTGATTGTCCCACTCTACTCGGCTCTTGTGAGGCCCCATCTGGAGTACTGTGTCCAGGTGTGGAGCCCTCAGTACAAAAAAGACATAGAGACTTTGGAAAGGGTCCAGAGGAGGGCCACGAAGATGATCAGGGGGCTGGAGCACCTCCCCTATGAGGACAGGCTGAGGGAGTTGGGCTTGTTCAGCCTGGAGAAGAGAAGGCTGCGGGGTGACCTCATTGCAGCCTTTCAATACCTGAAGGGAACCTACACCCAGGAAGGGAGGAAACTCTTTGAAAGGGCTGACAATAGCAGGACTAGGGGAAATGGATCCAAGTTGAAGGAGGGAAGATTTAGGTTGGATATTAGGGGGAAGTTCTTTACTAGGAGAGTGGTTAGGTCCTGGAACAGGCTGCCAAGGGAGGTTGTGGATGCCCCGTCCTTGGAGGTGTTCAAGGCCAGGTTGGATGGGGCCCTCAGCAACCTGATCTAGTAAATGTGTTTGTTTGGTGGCCCTGCTAGGCAGGGGGGTTGGAGCTACATGATCCTTGAGGTCCCTTCCAACTCGGGTCATTCTGTGATTCTGTGATGTGACTAGATGATCTTTCAAGGTCCCTTCCAATCCCTGACATTCTGTGATTTCTCTGCAGACACCCACTTCTGCAACGCCCTACCAGAGGCACTGCAGAGGGGGTTCTTGGTGGCAATTCACAAGGGCCATCTCCAGCTCTGGCAGCTGCTCTCTTTGGGACAAAGATCTCATTTTTCCATTTGTGCTTTACTCCCTTGGCCATTTTCCTCTTTTCCCAGACCCCTCTGCTCTACTCAGCAAGATGAACCCAGATGCCACAAAGGCACCCCAAAAATGGATGGCTGAGATCATCTTAGGAACTCCTCAGCTATCCCAGAGGCTCTAAAGCTGTTCTGATTCCGGCTACCCTGGGATCACAGAATCACAGAATGTCAGGGATTGGAAGGGACCTCAAGAGATAATTTAGTCCCACCCCCCTGCCAGAGCAGGAACATCTAGATGAGGCAACACAGGAACTCATCAGATGGGTTTTGAATGTCTCCAGAGAAGGACACCCCACACCCTCTCTGGGCAGTGTCTGTTCCACTGTTCTGTCACCCTCACTGTGAAAAAGTTCTTTCTTCCATTTTTCTGGAACCTCCTGTGTTCCAGCTTGTACCCATTTCTCCTTGTCCTATTGTTGGATGTCACTGAGAAGAGCCTGGCTCCATCCTCCTGACACTCACCCTTTCCATACTTATAAACATTAATGAGGTCCCCCCTCAGTCTCCTCTTTTCCAGACTAGAGACCCAGCTCCCTCAGCCTTTCTTCATAAGGGAGGACTAGTTCTTAATGCTCTCTGGTCTAGCAGGACATCCCAACTGACCTCTTGCACCAGGTTTGTTGGTTCAAATCACAACTGTTATCAGACTCAGCCTAGTCCCCAAGTGGTTCAGAATCAGAGTCCCAAATTGTTTCTAGCATTAGCAACTGTGGCTGAGAAGCTGAGTGACAGCACCCACATCTTTGCAGCTCAACAAAGAAATAGATGCTCTCAGAAACTTCAAGCCTGCAGGAGCTTGGCAAAGCATGGCAAGTTCCCTGATGGAGATGGGTCGCACACAGATGAAGTAAGTGACAAAGAAATAGCTCCAAAATGTATGTGAGGGCCCCGAAACACCCACATCTGAAATGTCAACCTGCATATGAAGCAGTTTATAATCTCCCATAATGCCCCTGGAAGTCAAAATGCATGGAAATGTGATTTATCTTAAAATCACAACAACCAGAATGCATTCTCAAGGAAGGGAAAATTTTCAAGGTTTAAAGCAAATCTGCTCAAGTATTTGTGCTATTTTCAGGACCCTGTATATGCACAGTGACAAACTCAATGACTCCCGAAGTCACGTGCAAGTGAGAGCACCTCAGATGCCTCAACACAACCTGCTCCTCAATGCTCTGAGTTACCTTTTGTAATTTGACAGACGAGCACACCAATGCCACCCTTGATCACAGAATTCATTCCACTCCTACTTCCTATACTACTATTTGTCCTCCTACTCCAGTTTCTTTCACTGTTAATTACCCAAATGCACTCATCAGTTCCCAAGACAACAAACTTCTGAGTGACAGGAGGAGAGGGCACTCAGAGGAGAGGTCCACATAAGTCTTGCCACTGATTTCCATGGTATTAAAGCAATCCCCTCGGAGCTCATAGATCTTGAGATCTTTCTTCTTCCTTGGAGACATAACACCAGTCACAGAAAGTCATATAGAAGGGCCCTTGAAAGACCATACAGTCCAACCTCCTGCAGTGACAGGGGCATCCTGCACTAGATGAGGTTGCTCAGAGCCTCAGCAAGCCTGGCCTTTGATGTCTCCAGGCATTGATGGGGCCTCCATTCATCTCTCTGGGCAGCGTGAGCCAGTGTCTCACCACCCTCATAGAGTCACAGAATCATAGAATAGTTTGGGTTGGAAGGGACCTTAAAGATTATCGAGTTCCAACCCCCCTGCCATAGGCAGGGACACCTCCCACTAGATCAGGCTGCTCAGTGCCTTGTCCAGCCTGGTCTTGAACACCTCCAGAGATGGGGCATCCACAACCTCTCTGGGCAACCTCTTCCAGTGCTTCACCACCCTCACTGTAAAGAATTTCTTTCTTATGTCAAGTCTAAATCTACCCCCTTCCAATTTACATCCATTGTTTCTAGTCCTCCCATCCGATATCATGTTAAAAATTCCTTCCCCTGCCTTTCTGTAGGATCCCCTCAGGTACTGATAAGTTACTATGAGGTCCCCTCTGAGCCTTCTCTTCTCCAGGCTGAACAACCCCAACTCCTTCAGCCTGGAACAACTACTTCCTAATGCCTCATCTAACCCTGCCCTGCCCTAGTTTCAAACCACTGCCCCTTGTCCTGTCAAACAGCCCCTCCCCAGCTTTCTTGTAGACCCCCTTCAGGAACTTCTTTATATAGACAGTTTTTCAAATTTCTACTAATGGAACACATCACAAAGCTTTGCTAAACCTACCTCAGGGATGAGTTTCAGCGCAGCAGTTTGGTGAGACACAGTGCATTTGGATGTGACTGGTGCTGTGCTCCAATAGAGCCACCAAGTAGTGGCACTTCTCCATAGTCACAAGTGCACGGGACATTCACAGTCACCACGTGCTGAAGGCTGAAATTATTTTTACCAGTGAGTGCTGCTGCACTAGGGAGCATCAAACACACAATAGCAAATCCCAGACACAAAAGCAATGATTTTTCAGCACGTGAGGCTCAAGGAGGGCATTGGCTGCAGATTTGTATTGTGAAAGGACAAGAGGCTTCATCTGCCCCTCAGCACCTCCCAAGGGAGCAGATGAACATCCATAGCATGGATAAATGGGTTCCTAATTCAGAACAAAGTCTCTGCCAGAAGACCTTTAGGACCCAATCCAGAGCCACAGCAGCTGCAAGCTTCTAGATCTTCTCTATATAACCCTTCCAAGCGTTTTCCACAAACCCAGCATCAACATATCTGCCTTCTCAAAATCCTCAGCAAACACAGGAGATTTGTTCTGCACTTACAGGGAAAGAAGCAACAGCACTGAAAAAACTAAGCAACCCTCTCAGCACTGTATGGTACCTGTCTGGGGGGCAGGGAGACAACCCAGACCCAAGTGCTCAGCGTTAGGTGGATGGTTGGACCAGAAAGGTCCCTTCCAGTCTAGATTATTCTCTGCTTCTGTCCCAAGTTTATGACTCACTGATCCTCTGTGAGAAGTGCTCAGCAGCTGCCATTTCCCACCAACTCCACCATCAGACAAAAACAAATTACATCATTTCAAACTCTCTTTTTTTTTTTTTTATTTTTCCACCCAAAGTTGCAAAGAGAGAAAATGAGAAAAGTTTATGGACATAGAACACATCCTCCTCCAGTGCTAAAGCAACCAACCCCCCAGCCCTGGCTCTCTGTGCTGTGAGAGCTGCTGCTATGGAGGCAAAGCACAATTTCTCTGTGAGGGTGCCAATGCTCTCAGCTCAAGCTCTCAAGAATATCTCTTGCTGGCTTAGCAGGGCTTCCTCCTCCCCCGTGGTGCGGCAGTTCTGCCCTGGTCCTGCTCACAACCCGCCTGCATGTGGATTCACATAGTGCCTGCTAATTAGCACATTCTCTTCTTGGAGTTGCTTGATTCTGGTGCAGCCTTCCACAGGCTTTGTGCGTTGGGTACAAAAAATTAAATGTACAGTCACCTCCTTAGATTCTCCACTAGTATTTCTCCCTAAGCACATCTTAAAACCTGCTTATCTGGTGACCCTGACTTTTGGTGACAACACCCCCTTGGCTGTGCCCTTCACACCCAGCGGCTGAGCAACACTCCCCACAAGCTTTGGCTGGTGGTACTGAGAAGAGAGAGTAAAAGCAACACTTTAAAAACCAGCAGTGCTTCCCAGAGGCTCAAGGGCTCCTCTACCATTACCACAGCCCAGGTGATACACAGTGAACCATAAAAAGAATCATAAACCTGAAATCCTATCTATTTGCATTGCAGTGATGACACCCATCTGTCCCAAACTCTCTGGAATCAATTCAGACTCTTTCTGCATTCAGTGCCTCATGTGTCCTGCTATGGCCATGCTATTTACTTTGATTAATGGTCACATTGTGTACTATTAGCTGAGCAAGCAAAGTGGGACTCCAAACATCTGAAATAAAAGCAGGGAGATATTAATGCCTACAGCACAATTCAATGGATTTTCAGCTCCCTACCTGCTTTTTAACCAGCTCTGAACCACAGGATGTATTTCCTAAAAACCTCCTACAGATCCCATCATACTGCTGAAATAAACAACAGTACTTAGAGCTCCACTGAGGCTTTATGAGCAGCTTTCCCCAGCTTTTGAATTTTCCCCAGACAACAAAGCAGCAGCCAAAATGCAGGTGTAGGTGACTGAAGGGCGTACCATGGATAAATCATCTCTTACTGCTTGGGGAGCTTCAAAAGAAAATGAAGGGCTAAGTGTTCCCACACTGACAGAAAGAAGGAAAGGCCAAAAAATGAAAAAAAAAAAAAAAAATAGGAAACTCTAACACAATCTACACAGATCTAGTTGAAGTCAGAGGTATAGGAATTTGGTGCCACAATTCATAGAATCATAGAATTATAGAACGGTTCAGGTTGGAAGGGACCTTAATGATCATCTGCCATGGACAGGGACACATCCCACTGCAAAACCTTCAGGGTCTAGTTTCAGACTAGACCAGGGCAGGTTTAAATGAGACATTAGGCAGAAGTCTCTCCCCTTGAGGGTGGTGAGACACTGGCCCAGGTTGTCCAGAGAGGTGGTGGAGGCCCCACCAATGTCTGGAGACATCCAAAACCAGGCTTGCTGAGGCTCTGAGCAACCTCATCTAGTGCAGGATGTCCCTGTCACTGCAGGGGTGGCACTAGATGACCTTTGGAGGTCCTTTCAACTCAACACATTCCTTTCCCAGTACAACACAGAGCTTACAGACACCTACTCTGTTCAGGACCACTAAACCTCCCCTCTGGATCTGCAGAAGAGGTCCAGCACACCCTTTTAGAATGAGCTGAAAACAAAATTAAAAAAAAAATCAGTCACAGTTTGGACAAATATAACCCCACAAGAAAAACTGTCCAAACACACAGGATCAGAAATTTTTCACTTTTTAGCAACCCAACATTTTGCTAAGGTGAAGAAACTCTCTCAAAGTTCTATTTTAAGCTTCAAGAAAAGCAAGCTCTGGCATGCTTGAGAAATAAATATCATCCTTTGATTCACAAAGGAAGCATTCTCCTCTCTATTCCCCTGTAATTCACAAAGAGGGAAGCATTTAGAATATTTTCTTCCAAAATAGCACTCTCTTGGTTATCTGGATCAGAGGTCTGCCTACAGAAATGATAATGAAACTGCAAAGCTATTTCAGTGCAATCTCATTCCAATGAATTACTTGGCTACTTTAAATAGATGTTGTGCATCAGACTGCAGTTCTCAATCATATTTTAACATAACACCATATTCTTAGAATATGTCATCTCCTAGTTATAGATTAAACTTGCAGTTTAAATCAATATGTGAAAAAACCTCAATATAGTTCTTGCAAGACTTAGTTATTCTTGTGATCAGAGCAAAGTGCAGAAAATGAAGTTCCTAGAAGGTAATGTGTTGATCAGAAAGCAAAGATCAGGATGCCATTTATTCATTTGGGGTTGTTGCATCCCTCAAGCACCCTGAAGATGTGGGTTGTTCCAGAGGACATTCTGTCCCCAGGCAGCATTCTGGCCCTTGGGAAGGGCTTGCTGAGGCTCTGAGCAGCTTAATCTAGTGCAAGATGTCCCTTCTCTCTCTAGGGGTTTGGACTACATAGACTTGGAAGGTCTCTTCCAACCAAATATTTTCTATGATCAGTAAATTTTGACTCCCTTCCTTCACTTCCAAAGAAAACCTCCACTTTGCTTTTGCTATATGTCCCTTGACACAGCACTGGTCACAAAGAAACCCCTGAACATCAGCCCAGAGAAACTGTCTGGAATATATTTGTCCAAAAGACTAGAAAATAAACCTCCCGTCCTTTGCTCAAGCAGTAAGTGAAGCAGAACTCCAGTGTGTATGGACCTGTGTGCAGAGAGATCCTGCTGTGCCTTCCCACCCCGCAGGACAAAAGCCCACAGTTTCCTAAACCCAGAAACATGTTATTTCATGCTGCTCATCCAAGAACTAGAAACTTCTCCCCTAATGCTTTGNAAAGGAAGCATTCTCCTCTCTATTCCCCTGTAATTCACAAAGAGGGAAGCATTTAGAATATTTTCTTCCAAAATAGCACTCTCTTGGTTATCTGGATCAGAGGTCTGCCTACAGAAATGATAATGAAACTGCAAAGCTATTTCAGTGCAATCTCATTCCAATGAATTACTTGGCTACTTTAAATAGATGTTGTGCATCAGACTGCAGTTCTCAATCATATTTTAACATAACACCATATTCTTAGAATATGTCATCTCCTAGTTATAGATTAAACTTGCAGTTTAAATCAATATGTGAAAAAACCTCAATATAGTTCTTGCAAGACTTAGTTATTCTTGTGATCAGAGCAAAGTGCAGAAAATGAAGTTCCTAGAAGGTAATGTGTTGATCAGAAAGCAAAGATCAGGATGCCATTTATTCATTTGGGGTTGTTGCATCCCTCAAGCACCCTGAAGATGTGGGTTGTTCCAGAGGACATTCTGTCCCCAGGCAGCATTCTGGCCCTTGGGAAGGGCTTGCTGAGGCTCTGAGCAGCTTAATCTAGTGCAAGATGTCCCTTCTCTCTCTAGGGGTTTGGACTACATAGACTTGGAAGGTCTCTTCCAACCAAATATTTTCTATGATCAGTAAATTTTGACTCCCTTCCTTCACTTCCAAAGAAAACCTCCACTTTGCTTTTGCTATATGTCCCTTGACACAGCACTGGTCACAAAGAAACCCCTGAACATCAGCCCAGAGAAACTGTCTGGAATATATTTGTCCAAAAGACTAGAAAATAAACCTCCCGTCCTTTGCTCAAGCAGTAAGTGAAGCAGAACTCCAGTGTGTATGGACCTGTGTGCAGAGAGATCCTGCTGTGCCTTCCCACCCCGCAGGACAAAAGCCCACAGTTTCCTAAACCCAGAAACATGTTATTTCATGCTGCTCATCCAAGAACTAGAAACTTCTCCCCTAATGCTTTGCAACCACCTTGGTTTTTATAAATGTTTTTCCTTTTATGAGACCTGACACTATTTTGTGCTTGTTTCTGCTGTGCCTCGCCACAATGCATTTCAGAGCATTAGTACATTGAGCTGTTTTTATACAAGCAGAAACACCAAACTCACTTTTTCATGCACCAGAATTAAATTCAATGTGATCATAAGAATATGTTAACATAGTAAAATCTCTGATGAATAATTCAGGCTCTGAGGAGCGAGGCACTGAAGGAGACATTTTCAGATGACTGTGTTGACAGCCTCTGATGTCCAATATGTTCAACGCGATGGAGAATGAGTTGGAAGGCCCGTGAATGTCATTTTTCTAGTTCATTTACTTCTCATCAATAATAAATGGCATCATGCATTCATTTAAAATCCTCTACTGGAGAGGCTGAAGCATTCATGCTAGGAGTGAAAAGTGCATCACTATGACATCAATGCTCAGAGACAGGAATGAGTCAGTCGTGTGCTTCTGACCATTGAGAACAGGTAAAGGAAGAAAAAAAAAACACTGCTGTGGTCACAATATTTACAATAAGGAGAAGTCACACATGAGTTATCTCCTGTGCTGGAAAGCTCAGGATAGTACAGGACATGTTTCCTCCAGTACCTTCAGTTCCACGCCAGCAGCCAGCATCTGGCTGGGCTCTTGGAGTCAATTCACAAATAACAGCTTAACCAGCTCCTGCCTTTGTCTTCTCACAGCCTTTCACCCCTCTCTTGGACAGAGAACCACAAAGTCAAAAGGATCTAAAACACTTTAAGAGTTGGCCCACTGACTGATTTTGCAAATAGGGACCAGCTGAAAGCATTACAAAGCATCCAAATTGAGCTTTTTTATGCCAGACAAACCCTTGAGAGTCTCTCTCGCACCCCTGTGTGATGCTCAGTAGTTCATCAAAGTTCATCAGATCACAGCCATCATTTTAAGTATTGTGATTTATGTAATCACACACAGGTCTGTTGAGCACAATTAACCTATGCTGACATCTCTCTCCAGAAAAGAAACAACTTTCACCATTGCACTTCTAATTAGGATATAGCAAATCTCTCTAATTGACAGAGAAACAGAGCTCATCCATCCCCAACAGCCCTGCAGGTCAGCAGCCTGCCCAGCAGCCTTCACATGCCTCAAGGAGTTTCTTCACATCCAAAGTGGTGAGACACTGGAACAGGTTGCCCAGAGAGGTGATAGAGGCTCCATCCCTGGAGACATCCAAGGCCAGGCTTGCTGAGGCTCTGAGCAACCTGCTCTAGTGCAGGATGTCCCTGTCACTGCAGGGGTTGGACTCGATGGCAAAGGCCAATGCATTCTCTGATTCTGTGATCCACTGGTGCCAGCCAAGGCAATGTAAAAATTATTCTTGGTGCAAGAAGAATCATGAATTTAACTCCCCAAAATTAACAGAGTATTTTTCAGATGCTGTGGTTTCCAGACTGGTGTAAGGTAGGCTTTCACAGATATGGTTTTCACAGGCCTTTTGCCAACTAGTGCAAGATTAACCCACAGTTACAGGCACTTGAGGGACTTCCCATGTTGGGGCATTGTGGGAAACACAGAATCATAGAACAGTTTGAGTTGGAAGGGACCTTAGAGATCATTGAGTTCCAACCCTATTGCAATAGGCAGAGAGACCTCCCACTAGATCAGGCTGCTCAGTACCTTGTCCAGCCTGGCTTTAAACACTTCCAGAGAGGGATCATCCACAACCTCTCTGGTCAACCTATTCCACTGTTTCACTACCCTCACCATAAAGAACTTCTTTCTTGTATCTAGCCTGAAACATTCCCAAAGTTTTCCCCTCACACATAGAGCAGCCCTTCCTACACACCAAAATTAAAATGCATTTGGCTGAAATATAAAGCTAATTTGATGTTTTGACCATAAACCCTTAACTCTGACAAAGACATAAGATTTTAAATTGCCTTTTGTAGGATTTCAATAGAAGCTTATCATCTGAACGTCAGAGGCAATCAATAATGCTGCCTTCTGGTACGTCCCAGCACACATGATTTATTTTGCAGTAATGCTCCATAATTACAGCTGATATAGAATGACTAATCAACTTCACATTCTGACACAAATTCATCACAGTTAACCATTCCTTTTGCCACTTCCACCTTGTTTGCTATTTAACACATTTCTAAAAGCGGATGAAAGAACCTTAAATTAGCCAGTGAAGCACAGTCCTTCGTGGAGATTTTTCTGTCTGTGTGTATATATATATATATTCCCATACACGCACACACACACACACAGTACAGACCAACACTTTCTGTTTGGACCTTAAAATACTTCACAAACTCAAAAAAGGGTCCAATTTTCCAACGCAATTTGCAGCAGGCAGAAACCTCGACGTATTTGCCAAGCGGTAAAAATGAAGCCAGTTTCTACTTCCTTTAGGCTCGTGTCATCTATTTGATTGGATTACAGTTATTAGGAGCTGAGGGAGGAGAGTGGGCAGGTGGAGGGGGCTCAGGTTGAGTTGTTGGGGCAATGATATTCCTTATTCATTTGGGCACACAGAGTGAGGCTTATTTTTACACAGCCCATGGCTCTGCTCTCCCCAAGATGTATCTGCACCCACACACCACTTGTGCACAGCACAACTCACATCCTTTATGTAAGGATACGTGGGCTTGAGCCCTGGCATGTGAAATGGGGATCAGCCTGGCAGAGAGCAACCAGGAACTCCCATCTGTGAAGGTTCTCTACCAAAGACAAGAGGAAAAGCAGCACTGTGGCCAAAACCACCTTGAAAGCATGAAGCAATCCCAGTCAAGGATCTACATGTGAAAATCTCTTTCACAGCCATCAAAATGGTCAATGTTTTTTTTTTCTTTTTGAAGTCCCTCCATGACAACACCACACAAAAACATGTGGGGAGACTTTAGGCTGAGGATCAGAAAGAAGTTCTTTCCTGTGAGGGTGGTGAGATGCTGGTAGAGGTTTCCCAGAGAGGTTGTGGATGCCCCCTCAATCCCTGGAGATGGATGAGGCACTGAGCAACCTGGTCTAATGGGAGGTGTCTCTGCCCATGGCAGGGGGGCTGGAACTACATGATCTTTAAGGTCCCTTTCAAACCAAACCATTCTATGATTCATAGCAGCTTACCAGTACCTAAAGAAGCTCCAGAAAAGTTTGGGAAGGGGCTGTTTGCCAGGACATGGAGCCACAGGACGAGGGGCATTGGTTTGAAATTAGAGCAGGGCAGGGTTAGATGAGACATGAGGAAGAAGTTCTTCTCCACGAGGATGGAGAGACACTGGTCCAGGTTGCCCAGAGAGGTGACGGGAGGCCCATTTCCTAGGGGCCTTCAAGACCAGGCTTGCTGAAACTCTGAGCAACCTGATCTAGTGCAGGACATCTCTGCTCAATGCATGGGGTTGGACAAGGTGGCCTCTAAATGTCCCATCCAACTCTATGATTCTATGGTAAAATTATAAAGAATATGGTGGAATTGAAAGAGCTCAGATCTGGAAGGGCTGTTTGTCCTGTTCTGTCAGGTCACACACTGTGGCTCATCAGTGTGCTCTCCCCCACAGCTCAAGACCCCTCACTAACTTGCCTGCCCCACTCCTTGGCACAGCCACAGAAGGCAGAGAGAGGAGCTGAGCTGCTCTGTCATGCTGCCCACAATTGCCTTGCAATTACTGACAAGGAGATTCAGTGCTGAATGAGTTTCCCAGAAAGGTCAGCTGAACAGGCTAAAATATCATTATGAAATGATACAATCATTTAGATGGCAAGCACAACAGCTTTCCAGAGAGCCTGCAAAGAAAGCAGCAGGCTTTTTTTTTTCTAGAGAAACAAGCGCATACAAATAACTAATAATAGTAAGTCAGAGTCATTGAGTAATTCGAATGATGTAGAGGCTCTCCTTCCAACAGAGGTTAAAGTTATATAATAAAAATAAGAGAGTAATGAGCTAATTGCATCACCATCATTATTATTAGCCTGCAAAGCTTCTGTGAACGTTAACAAGGGTTGTCAAGAGAGTCCAATGATGAAGCCCAAGCAGCAGACAGGTTGGCTCATTTTAGCACCTGAATTTACATCTCAGCTAAAGAGAACAATTTAAATATGAATTTAATTTGAATAAAATATACAAAAGGGTTCTCATAAAAATAACTTGTTCCCTAAAGATTTAGATGAGGAGGGGAAAAAAAAAAGTTGTCATCAAAATAGAGTTATTTTCACAGATTTCCTTCTAAAAAGAAAAGGGATGGATGAAGTGAAAGCAAATGAGCCCAGCCCAGTGAACCCCCAGCAGGTTCACTTTATGCAATGTTTTTCCCAGGGGAATGAAACAGCTTTGGACACACCTCAGTAAGGTGAAACAGTGTTTTTTTCTTCAGGCTCTCAATATCCTCAAGAGCATTTTTCCATTTCCGTAGAAATTTTCACATCTTCCACAAGGTCTAAATAATTTTCACAACATAAGCTCTAATTAGACACCAATATTGTTGTTTCCAGAAAAGGCAGCTGTTGTCAGCAAAGCAACACCCTGCATCTGGAACAAGTTAATGTGTTATTTGAATCGAGTTTTAGTTTTAGGAGAAAAAAAAAAAAGACAACCTTCTTTTCTATGCGTATAGAAAATCTTGCTGCTTCAGGGCAATGGGAATAATTTCTCCTTCCTTTGGAATAAGACCGGAATTACCTCCACACACCAAGCACACAGCAGAAGACAACAAAAAGGAAAGTTGAGAAAACAGTCCAAGTATTACCTCCAAATGTGACTTCAGAGCTGCTGATTATGATGTCACTGAAAATCAGAGAAATTAGCCAACAGAAAAGATCAGTGGGAAGTAAAATAACAGACAGACTGTAGCAAAGCCCAAAATAGAAACACCTAAAAGACAGCAGGATATTTTCCTGATGCTGTAGGAAGCCAGCAGACAACTGTTTGAGCTTTGCAGTACCCAAGGGCATAGCACATCCCACACCAAATTCAGCAGCTGTACACAGTTCCTTAGGCAAAATATCCAGTGAAGTTTTCAAACACCCATCTTTCTGCTCCTATCCATGAATCCATGTTTTTTCCTTGCTGACTAGAGGTATGGACAGAATTTCCAACTGCAGGTCAGCCAGAGGAGGGGGTATCAAGAAGAGCATGGAGGGAGGCTCATCCCCCACCTCTGTTCTGACCTGGGGAGGCCACATCTAGAGCACTGGCGCCAGTTCTGTGCTCTCCCCTTCAAGGAAAAGGAAATTGCTGGAAAAAGTACAGCAAGGGGCCATGAAAACTACAAGGGGACAGGAACATCTCTCTGATGAGGAAAGACTGAAGGACTTGGGGCTGTTCAGTCTGGAAGGCTGAGGGGATCTTATCAGAGCTCACAGATAGTGAAAGGAGGATATCAAGAGGATGGGGCCAGTCTGTGCTCAGTGGTGCCCAGTGACAGGGAAAGAGGGAACAGGAACAAAATGGAACATGAGAATTTCCATCACAACAAGAAGAGGGACCTCTTTGCTGTGAGGGTGGCAGAGCCCTGGCACAGGCTGCCCAGAGAGGTGGTGGGGTCTCCACCTCTGGAGACATTCCCAACCCACCTGGATGCCTTCCTGTGCAACCTGCTCTGGGTGACTCTGCTCTGGCAGGGGGTTGGGTGGATGATTTCCAGAGGTCACTTCCAGCCCCCACCATTCTGTGATCCAGTGAATGAATGCAGAGAACACTCAGCTGGAAGCTCTGCAGAGAACAAAGGGAGCCAAGCTCAGTGAACAGCATGGTGCCATGATCACAAAAAGTTCCTTTTGTCCACAGGGGGCTACAGGCATTTTCCTCCCATTCACTGCAATTCTTCATAAGCTGGATGACATCAAAGTATTAAATCTTTTTTTTCTTACTCTAACTGCATAATAGAATAAAGTTGGGATGATGTCTGCTGGCGCACACGCACTGTGCATCCACAGGTCACAAAAGCAACAAATCCAATAAAATGCTGTCACCGTTTTTTGCCAAGCTAAAATGCAATACTTCATCTCTTCCAGAAAAAAAAGAAGTCTGCTAACTATTGAAAGTCATTGTTGTATTTGTATAAAAAGTAATCTAAATTTTACTCTTTAGAATGAGGATGAATTTGAGGAAAAAACAGGTATGAACTTCAATTACTATGCTGCTAAGAAATCCAGCAGTAATTACTGGATCTTGAACTGAAAGCAAACCTTTCACTGAGCTGCCCCTCTCCAAATAGCTGCTCATTTAAAATACAGGATTTTAAAATTCTTTTTGGCAATGACAGGAACATGGAAAAGTACAAATAAACCATAAAAAAAAAGTCACATTATGTACATTTCAGAGCTAAGAAGGGGAAAGTTATCTTCAGCAAGAAGTGTGATCTCCTGCAGGGTAAAGCTCATTCACACGTGGGAGTCCAGGTGGAGCCAAGAGTCTGTGATGGGCTTGGAGACTCAAGCCCAAGTAAGAGTTCAATTCAACTGAAAATAGTAGAAAAATAAAAATCACTAAGTAGAGAAAAAAAATCCAGTCCACAGATCACATAGGATTAAAGGGAAGACTGAGAAAACATGATTGAAGTATGGAGAAACCTTTCCTAGGGTAAGGAAGGTGTCCTGGTTTGAGGTGGAATGGGGTGGATTTTCTGGTTTGTGTTTGTACTAATACTTTTACTTGTTATTATTGTGTGTAAGATTGTTTACCGTTGTATAATGTGTAAAGGAAAAACGGGGGAATTGTTGGAGGATGGGCACAGGCTAGGGAGTTAACGACGGCCATCAAGTTCTCGGAGCAAGACAAAGACAGCGATCGAGGCCTGAGGCAGACCTCGCCAGGTTGGAGCCCAGCCGCGTGGCGGCCTGGGGGAGGTGCCGAAGAACTAGTGAACAAGGAACTCGTGGTCGACTGTAACGGGAAGAGGAAAGAGAGAAACCGCAGGGGGAGGGTTCTACATTGATGGATGTAACATGTGACCAATGGGAGTATTCCATCCCATCTGCCCCATGCTCAGTATAAAAGCTGAGGGATCGAAGGGTCAGTCCCTCTCTTCCCTCCTCAGCCCTTCCCTCCTCAGCCCTGCGCTCTTCAGACCCTTTTCTCCTCAGGCCTTCTCTCCTCGGCCTGCTCACGTGGGGACCTGATCATCATCCCGGGAGCTGGATTCAGTCTTGTAAATATTGTATACCTTTTTGTCTTTTCCTTTTGATTTTGTCTATTGTTTCATTATCTATTAAAGTAGTTTGGAATTCTTCTGAACTCATAAATCTCCTCCTTCCTTCCTCTCCTCTCTTCAGAGAGAGGAGGGAGGGCCATCTGTCACTGGGGGGTTAATTTTAGGCCCAAAACCAGGACAGAAGGTTATTAGACACGCAGGAGACTCCAGTGTCACTGGAGTTTGGCTGTGGCTTTGTGGGGACATCTCCAAGGGACTCTGTGATAATACAGATGTGATCAATGACAACCACAGCTGACAAAGTCACTGAACTTGAGACGCTGACCTGGAAAGGCACAATCCCAACACATTGTTTTCCCCACTCAGCCAGGTTTTGCTGTCTAAAGCACATAGAAATTGGGCTAAAAGATGAGAGTCTGAGCTTTGCTTTCCTCCACAGGGCAAAGTTTTCTTGTGACAACAGATGCTTGCTGAGATTATGGCTTACTTAAATTGCACGAATCTTGTCTCTGAAATTTACATTTTTATTTGTGGAATGACACTGTTTAAAAACAGGGGAAAAAAAAACAATTTGAGGGAATTTATTACCATATTCTTTTAATATGGACACAAAGAGACCTCTGTGCAAAGAAGGAAGCCAAAGGGGGGCACTTCACTGCTTGAATTGACATCTCGAGTCTCCATTATAGGGCTTTGCTTTGGGAAAAAAATAATTAAAGAGAGGCCAAAATGAAGGTTTGTTCATTAGCAATTTCTGCTGAGGATGCATAAATGGTAGATTTAGAATGTTAATGTTTTCTGCTTCCCATAGATATGACAAATAAATAGCTCGTAATTACAAAAATAAGATATCACTAATGACACAGTTGTGTTTTAGATAATGAGATGGTATCTAGGAAAGCATAATTAGTGGATCAAGAGTGACTCTGAGGCCACAGCTCCAAGATCTACGTGGCTCCAAGATCTAGTGGCTCCAAGATCTCCATTTGTTAGTCTAATTAAAAAAATCAAGACACAGTGAAAATCCAAGGGAGGGCTGAGGTTCCTTCATGTCCTAGAAAGCCCCTCTCCATTGCACTGATGGAGAAACAATGGTGCAGTGCCAATAAAAGCAGGGGGGTGCAGAAGAGAAGCAGGGCCTGCTCAAGGGGAGAAATGATAGAGCAAATCTACTCTATGATCCCAAATCCAAGGGAAAAGAAGGAGGCAACATGTGCACCACCCAACTACTCAGCACCTTCTCCAGCCCTGAGATGTTCCACTGAGGCCAGGGTTGAGATCACATCCAAGCAAAGAGTCAGGTACTGTTTGTGGTGCCTGTTATGCCCATTAAGGAGCTGCTCAAAAATAAGGGCAAAAAAGCCCCAAATGCCTGATCATTAGTTGCTCAAAAATAAGGGCAACAAAGCTTTTTGAAAGCTTCTGGCAAGGATGGCAAGGCTGAATTACCACTCCTTTTGTGCAGTGAAGAGAAGCAACAGTGAAACAGAACCCAAGAATCAAGCACACCTTGCTGGCCACCTTTATAAAATGGTGGTTACATCCCCATTTGGGGAAATCCACCAGGGCCACTTCACACTCTGCATTGCACCATTCCTACAAAGGCAGCTCTGTTATTTCTCATAAGTAGAATTTATTTGTCCTCTTAGCTAATGGGATGGCTTTGTCTGCAGGAACACTTCCTGACAACTGCTCCATGATGTGATTTTTAAGAGACACTACTTTCTACTCTTCCATTATCTCTTTGGTCTGTGGATGAGTGCTGCTCCACAGAGCTCTCATCCCACTGCTCTTACCCAGGCAAGACTCCAGCAGAGCCTCTAATGTTCCCACATGAGCCAGAGACATTTTATTCCTTCATTATTGAGAAAACAAGAAGGAAACAGATTTCTCTTTCCCACTTACAGCACTGCATTCAAAAGCTGTAATAGAACGAAGTGCGCACTTCAAAGTCCTTCCTCCTCATTCCAGTCTCTCTC
Organism: Turnix velox; assembly: GCA_013400935.1. Lineage (NCBI taxonomy): Eukaryota > Metazoa > Chordata > Aves > Charadriiformes > Turnicidae > Turnix > Turnix velox. Next base: position 105,952 of record VZTY01023980.1, on the reverse strand, counting down.
ACACAGTTCCTATTATGTGGTGGAAAAATCTTTTAATTAATTCTCCTCTATCAATGATCATTTTTTACTATAAAGAGCTGGGCAAAACCATCATCTAAGGGAATCAGAGAGCACACTGATAAACTTCAAGCTGCCCCAAGCAGGGACTCTGCCCATACCTGATGGTAAAGGATGGAACAAGCTCACCCTGTTGAGTAGGAACCGGGTCAGAGAGAAGGGATCATCCCAGTAGATCAGGCCAGGACTACTGAGATGGGGAGTTAGGTTTTTCCAGGAGTGTTGTTATCAAGTTCAGAAGGGTACTAATGACACACAGCTGTTCCCTCGGGAACATCCAGCCTGTTTGACTGCCACATTATTCCTTTCCATCCCTTTGCATGCACCTTTCTCTCTCTCCATCTACCCCTGTTCCACTTTAACACTCAAACCACAAGCTCCCCATATGAAAGATGGCTGAAGACAACTGGGACCAGTCTGAGGGACTCCTGCTGCTTGAGCCAGGCTTCCCCCCTCCAAGAGCTCCTCTTTAAGTCAGACAAGTAGCTTCTAAAAAGTCAAACTATATTGTTTCAACAAACATTTCACACAGATTTAGTTAACTAAGGAGGGGGAGAGGGGTGGGAGGATCATAAGAATGGAAACAGCATTTTCTATTGTTGAAGAGCCTTCCAAAACCAGTCACTTCTTAGGAAGGAGCCTTCTGCAGAGAAGCTCCTTAGTGAGGCCTTAACAAATCACAGGTCAGGCAAATACTTTATATTCATTTTGTATGCAGCTCAATTCCCTGAATTTTCAAGTAAAAACTAATCTGTAAGGGGCAAAAAGTAACCTCATAAGAAAAAAAAAATCGAGATGGACCTCAGATAGATTCTTTCCTATATTGCTGACATTTGCATAAATTTTCTGAACAGCCCAGAAGGTATGCTGGAGAGAAAAGAGGGGACAATATGGCTGCATTTTCCCTATAGTCGGGCAGTTTTATCTCTTTGACCACAACATAACCTAAACCAGTGTTGGCAGCATCAGCACCTTTTGCAATACATCTCAATTGTTTGCAATTTTTTGAGCCCACAGCCAAGGATCCATCAGTAGCTGCAGAGTCCCAACTATGAGTCATTATCACCTCTAAAGATGTATTTTTGGGCACTGACAACAGTGACGCCGATCCTATAAAACAGATTAGCAGCTGGATGTGCTGATAAACATCCCAGTGCAAGCCCTTACATAAAAATAAACAGTCCAAAAGAGCTGGAACACGTACAGAACTGCAGCCAACAAGCCACAGCAAGGGCATTGGTAGGCTTTCTCATATTTAACACATTTAATCCACTCTAGTTATCCCCTTTCTCCATGTATTTATTTTTATTAGTCTAACAACCCATCTTTTACAGCTGCATAACACTGAGCCAATAGAGCTGTTGCTATTCAATTTGCACTTAAAAGCATCCTTTCCCAAGGACTGAATTAAATGCTCCGAGTTAAATTCTCATTCAGGCAGCTGCCACTTTTGCCATCCCTGTGGCTGAATGCATCCTCTGCCTCTTGCTGTGCTCCATACCCTCACAGCCAGCTCCTGCCTTGCCTTGCAAGGATGAAGCCCTCAGTAGCAAGGAAGGGGACTTCAAAACTAGGAGCTGAAGCCTCCAGCATGACAAACAGGTCGTAATTTCTTTAAATGCATCACACTTGCACAAGCCCAAAGCTTGCCAGAGGCACAGTGTAGACTACTCCACAGTCATATATTTATGAGCCTCGGGGATGTATCTGCTCAAGCAGCAATGGAGCAGTTGAGAAGTGACAGGGCAGATTCCATGAGCACATTGATACTAGAATGGCAGGAGGCAGAGAAAATACCAGTGCAGGCAAGTAAATCTAGCAAAGCATTAAGCCCAGATTTCCTCCACCACTTTGACCAAAAATTATTCAACTCCTGCATCTTCCTTCCAGCCAAAACACTGTGTCAGTAAAACCCTTACCAGCCACGTGAAGAACTGAAAGCTAGAGCAGCCTTCACTGCTTGTCAGTCCTTCCTCCTAGTGTTTGGTTTTCTAGTCTTTATACACAACTGGAATAGAATTAAATTCACTTACTGTCAGTAGGAAAGGATAGCTGAAAACCAGGAGGGATAGGAAAAGAAAAAAAAGCACATTTACAAGAACATCACATTCCTGACATCTAGTACAATAAACAGCAGGAGTGTGAAGACCATCAGCAAACGTGATCTCTGTGACTTTCTTCACACCCTCCCACTGTAAACTCTGAATCCTGAGTGGGTGTGTGAGAATTTGGAAGCTCAGCCACAAAGACAGGGACTGAGGCTGTTCAGAAACACTCACCAGAATGACAGCAAGGACCTGAGCACACGGGTGAGGGAACAAAGACATGGGCAAAAAATAACCTTTTTCGTCTCATTTTGTCAGCTGCTGAACTCCTGCCCCAGCACAGGACCAGCCCTGGCAGTTTGTTGCCAGTACTCCAGCTTGATCAGGAACAGCAGCTTACACCCTGCCACAATCTCCCAGAGATTGTTAACTGTGTTAACTTGGATTAAAAGCTGCAAAATAACCCAACCATCAACAAACCAAACAACTGCTACCCATCCAAATGGCCCCAGAGGGCTCCTTGTCACGTCTCAGCATGGTTTATCCCCAAGGAAAGAAAGAAGATGAGGAAAAGCCATTAAACCATAGGCTTTGGAGTGCCCTAAAGTGCATGTCCTGCTGCCAACGTGCCAGCTCTCAAGGAAAATAGATGCTAAATCTTCTCCCATCTTTCTCCATGTGCTGGCCTCCCCTTTCAGCCACCTCCAGCTGGGCCAGTGCAGCTCTCATGAGAGAAACAGAATTTTATTTATTTAAGTACTTTTGTTTTTCATGTTGAGCATTTTAGAAACAAAATACAGACACCAGGTTTGGAAACAATGAGCCCAGGCTACAAAACCCATTTCCAGCTGTGCTACAACTGCCAAGGTCCCTGCTTCCAACTCCCTCTGTCATGCTCGCTCCGAGAATATTCACTCCCAACACAATCATTCACATTTCCATTTTTATTTTATTATACTGGGACATGATGCAACCTGAATTTAACAATGCACTAGCATTTTCAAAGGCAAATATTTTTCTGTAGTCCCAGCTATGTCATTATTCTCTCTCTATTACATATATTTGAAATGTCAAAATCCATCTCCTAGAACTAATCAAATATAAAACAAGCCAAGCAGGGGAAAGTGAGCTTGAAAGGGGTATTCCAGATGAAATAAAAACCTCAATGTCCTTACTTTTAAAAGGACCTTGCCCATTATTTAATATACTTTCAGGCTTTGAAAAGGTCTCCTGGGGACAATGTATGGTAAAGCAGGTCAACGCCTGTTTGAATTACCCCAGTCCTAGTGTGCACACACTATATCCCTAAATGCCAAAGAAGAATTAATCTGGGCATCATGAAAGAGAAAGGAAAAACACCACAATCAGCTCTGAGTGTTGCCTTTTCCATAAATCCCTCTCCCCAGTTTGCCAGAGTTTCTGTACTTTCCTAGTGGTGATTTATTACCAGTACTCATCTCACACAATCCACAAATTACTTTTGAATGTGGCTGGTAAAAGTTTATCTGATTCTGCAATGGGCTTAACTAATTTAACACCTATAGTACAAAAATCTTTCAGGAATTTGGTTTTGTTCAGGTTTGTTTCTTGGTAAGTTGTGCTTTTAGTATGAAGTCCAAAAATAAAGTCTCTCTCCATGTTGATATTAGTCTCTTCAAAGACCCAAGCAACAGATTAAAACCTTCAAGCACCAAAAGCAAAGCATCAAAGAAGTACAAGACAGCTTTTATTTTTCCAGCCTCTTACTCAATTCAGAAAGCATTTTCCCATGAGGGAACAGTTCAACTCCTGACAAAGATTCACCAAATCCCCCCAGACCTGCTCCTGCCTTAGCAAGGACAAAGTCTCAGCTGGATAAAATGAAGGATCTCTTCTTTGATTCCAAAATGTCTGTGGAATTCAACATAGCAAATTGTTCAGCTCTTTTTGGGATGAAGTTCCTTCAGCTAGAAAGGAGTCTACTTCTAGGCTAGAGCTGGGATCTCTAGATACAGGGTGGGTGGAGAGTGGCTTGAGTGCAGCCCTGAAGAGAAGGATTTGGGGTTGTCAGTGGATCACAAACTCAACATGAGCCAGCAGTGTGTGCTTGCAGCCAAGAAGGACAACCTGCATTGCATCAAGAAACTTGAGACCAGCAGGTCAAGAGAGGTGATGTTGCCCCTCTACTGGGCTCTGGTGAGATCCCAACTGGAGTTACTGTGTCCAGTTCTGGAGCCCTCAACAGAAGAAGGACATTGAGTTGTTGGAGCAGGTCCAGAGGAGGCCACGGAGATGGTCAAAGGGCTGGAAGAACTGCCCTATGAGGACAGGCTGAAGGAGTTGGGGTTGTTCAGCTTGGAGAGGAGAAGGCTCAGGGGGGACCTCAGAGCAGCTTCTCAGTACCTGAAAGGGGCTATAGAAAGGCTGGGGTAGGACTTTTTAATAGGATATGGGATGGGAGGAGTACAAATAATGGATGTAAATTGGAAGAGGGGAGATTCAGGCTGGAGATAAGAAAGACGTTCTTTACAGTGAGGGCAGTGAAACACTGGGAGAGGTTGCCCAGAGAGGTTGTGGATGCCCCCTCAATCCCTGGAGGTGTTTAAGGCCAGGCTGGACAAGGCACTGAGCAGCCTGATCTAGTGGGAGGTGTCTCTGCCTATGGCAGGGGGGTTGGAACTTGATGATCTCTAAGGTCCCAATCCGAGCTATTCTATGATTTTATCTCAATTCCACTCTTAATGAAATCAGCCCATCTGGGCTACAAATGAGAGCCTGTGCACTGCTCTCCAAATACTGCACAGACCAATTTGCCAGAGTAAATATATTGATGGCAGGGCTCTGCACCCTCAGGAAGATCCCCTCGTCTCAGAGACTTCAATAAGGGAGTTTTGCAAAGGTGCTGCAAGTATTTATGGAAAGATAATATTTTTTTTTAAACAAGAAAATTATGTGCAGCCACCTGCCTTTCACACCAAGTCATTCTGGAATTGAGTAATGTGCTTGAGCATTTCTAAGCTTATATTTGGCAGTTTAAAAATATCCCCCAGATCCCACCGCCCATATGTGAACAGCAAAATCACATCCTATAATGTGCCAGGGACCAAACAGAAGCAAAGGACAAGGCAAAGGGAGAAAGCAGCCAACAAGGACTGTGAAAATGAGTAGAAGATACAGCTCTTCAGGGCTACCTGTCATTAGGTGGCACCGACCTCCTCCTTCTAATCGTCTCCCTCTTCAAACAAGGTGTGTGCTTTGCCACCTTCAGAAAGGCCACTGACATTTCAGTGAAAATGGGATCTTCCTTGGGAGCAAATCTCTTCTGAGACCTGCTCTCTGAGCTCATGGGCTGCATTTGGGTGGGAGCAGATGATTTTTCTTGCCAACACTGCAGCTATTCAGGCTTCCTTGTTGCTCAGCAAAGGGTGCAAAGCACACTCAGAGCCATCAGACCAAGCAAATGAGGGAGAAACTGATGGGGGGCTTGTTGATGGGCATAAATTAATGAAAAGCTCCTTAATCTGCCAACTCGGTCTCTTCAAACAAGGCAAAGTAAAAGGTGGCACATTGGGAAATATAATTACTTACCTTGCAGCTGAAATAAATTATGGGCTCTTAAGACTGGCAGACAGTTCAGAAGCCTGTAGCAGCAGCAGGTAAATGAAAGGTAGCTGCTGTACAGGCAAAAGAGTTCATAAATCTCCCCTTGTTCCTTCACACACTTCTCAAAGTTGCAAAGGGGTGACTGGAGGGTCATTTCCTTGATAACCATGGCAGCATAAAGTATTAGAAGCCCAGCAAGAAGAAGGTTCCAACACCAGTCTTGTATCTCTGTGGACACTTTTCTCCTTCAACTGAAGCATGGAATACATAATTTTGGAGACAACTAAATGGAAACACTCCTTCCTTCACTGCAGCAATGAATCACCATCCAGGCACCCCAGCAACCTCCATCACTCATTGAGAAGTAGTGCCTCATCACTCTCAACCTTATTGATGGGCAACAGGGAGGAACAGACCACTTTACAGCACCTTTAAATGAGAGTGATGAAGGAAGTCATCTCAGAGAGCCTACAAGAAGCTCCCAAACTGAGCATCCCACAAGTGAATAAGCACAGGATAATGATTTCACCTGGTCCACAACAGCATATCAGGCAAAGCAACACAACATAGAGGTCCCAGATTCATGTGGGCTGAAGGAGCACAGTCTTCACCCATGTTCCAGCAGTGCAGGGGACTGAGATGTTGTGGGGAGACCTTCTAGCAGCCTACAAGAAAGCTGGGGAGGGGCTGCTGGCCAGGGCATGGAGCCATAGGACAAGGGGCAGAGGTTTGAAACTAGAGCAGGGCAGGGTCAGATGAGACATGAGGAAGAAGTTCCTCCCCATGAGGGTGGTGAGAGATTGATTCATGTTGCTTAGAGAGATGGTGGAGGCCCCATCCCTAGAAACATCCAAGGCCAGGCTTGCTGAGGCTGTGAGCGACCTCATCTAGTGCAGGATGTCACTGCAGGTGGTTGGACTAGATGGCAGTTGAAGGACCCTTCTAACTCTATGATTCTATGTTGATTCACCAACTTGTGCTCCAGTGAACCTTTTTCCACCTTAATTTCTGCAAATCCCTCGACAGGTTGGCTGCTTCCCACCAGAAATGAGAAACAGAAGAGAGGAAATCAAATGGGGTTAAGTGGCATCCAGAAATGAAGTGGCTGAAGAACTGACAAAAACCTGGGGAAATTAATTAAAAGACTGTCATCCAAAATGTCATCAAGAACAGGGTAGCACATATCCCAGTGCCCTTGCTAAAGAGGGTCCGATGCCAAATCAAGAGGAGGAGGGGAAAGCAACTTTCAACATTTCACACAGGTTGGAAGCTTGTCAAAATTCAGCTGCAAAGAATGCATTTAAAGAATGAGTTTCCCTCCAGCTTGTCAAAGTGGTGATAGTTTTAAATAGATGGTACTCTGCAGTTTAATTACTAATGGATTATGTTTTGTTCTTTGGTGGTCTTTAGCACAGAAATTAAATTAACATAATAAAGCAAACAACCATTCTTTCTCCTCTTATGACTTGCTTTCACAAGGCATTAGAAATATTACCAGAAACTTCTGAAAAGCCTAAAATTATATGATGGAAGAACTTCTATATAAACAGCATGAGTGGATATTTTAGCATTTATTACACACACACACAAATTAGATTAATTATTCCAAGAGATTCCTGGGCCCACAGCCACAAGGGAACAGATTCCTTTCTCCTCCATGTGCTCCAAGCTAAAGACTCCAGGATTTATTCCCTGCTGAGCAAAACTTCAAGAGCCACTTGGAAGAAAGCAAAGCTGGCTTGTCTTTCCAGAGAAGAAAGTTGGGTTCTGAGCTCCATCTCACCCCAGGAGATGACTAACAACAGAAGCCCAGCACATGTCTGAACTTCTGAAGGGAAGCCCCAGGTAAGAAACCTGGGGACTGAGAAGCAGAGAGAAAATATCAGAAATGCTGGGGAATGTAGCTGGTAAAAATTATAAAAGTCATGCTCTGAGTTGTCCTGGAATATATTCCATTTTTTTTGGGAAGCATTTCTCTTTGTGGGAATGGAGTGAATTTATTATGTCAAATTGTACCTTCTGTGGGAACAAGGACAGGAGAAATTTGGTACCTGCCCTGTGCTTGGCCAGGTCAGACTGAAGCTCCAGGGACATGCAAAAGTACTGACTCACTATTGCTAAACCAGTCCCGTGTGCTTCAGGAATGACTGACAGCAGCACAGACCTGATATTGAGTTTTAGCACATAAAAGCCCTCTGACTTCAATTGCATGAGAAGTTTGAAGTGGTAAGCTATGTGGATTAGCCACATATTTTTGGAATCGCATAATCAATTAATTTAATTTGGATCAATTTGGAAATAATAATTTTATAATTAAACTTACTATATTATAATAATTTCCAAATTATAATAATTTCCAAGTATCGTGAGCTGTGTGCGGGAAGAGGGGATGAAGCCACAGCAGCTTTTCACATGAAGCTAAGCCTGAGTTTAATACTTTGGTACAGTCACGGGTATCTATGGAAACAGCACCACAGCCCTCCTGCTTCTTCCTCCCTTGACTTTTGTGCAATTTACTGACTGGGACTGCAGAAACCCAACAGGGCACCCAGTCAATAGCAGCCCAGATACAGCACCTGAGCATGGAGCATGCTTTCCAGAGCAGAATATCAAGGTAGAAAGCAAAAGTCCTGCTCTCACACCTTCTGAAGGGATTTCCAAAAATTAACTTGCCTTGTAGGCAGGAACTTTGGTTTCGTTGATTTTTTGCCATGCAGTTTTACCTCCTCTCCCCTGACTTTTCTTCTGTTTCACATGCTTCCTTTGTCTCTGCCATGATCTGCTCATACCCCCACACCTACCAACCCCAAAAATGCCTCTGTCTCAGGGTCATCTCAACTCCAAATCCCATCTCTTCCCTACCATTTGTTGATGCTGCTCCCCAACATGAAGTTGCTTTTTCAGATCTGCTCTTGCTCTCACAGAACACAGTACTTTGCTGCTCCCTTCTCCCAGGGCTCATGTCTGACACACTATTACAGCTGTCATTTCTGCTGCCTCATCACGTCCCACAGCTAGGCCCATTTGTTAGTCCTTTATTACCTCTACAGTTCCCAGAGCTTTACTAGCCTTCCCCCTCTCTGCTCTGATTTATTTATCTTGAATTACAAGCCCTAAATTCATTATCTTGTCCTTTCATGGAATGAATCTCAGAGTAGTTTTTTGGCTGCATTTGGAATTCCTCTAAGGTGCCTCAGAATTTTTTCTTTGGCATTTAGAGAGGCATCTGATTTACTATAATCTGCCACTTGTAATACAGGACTGTTTGTTCAGTCTTCTAGATTATCAAGGGACATATCAGCATTAGAAAAAAAAAAGATTTAAAAAAACCAAGATGATGAGTTGCTGAAACTCCCTTCAAATCATCCTACAAGCGAAAAAGGCATCTGCTTTGTCATGAGGTTGAAGGTGCTGAAACATTTAATGGTGCTGAAGCTAGAGAAGACCTCACTATTAGCCACAGCAATGCTCACAGACTCCCCAGCAGATGTTCAGCTATCCTCCATGAGAACCCAGACACATAATTTCATGTTTAATTGCCCTAATCCAGAAGAGGAACAACAGAAAACCAGGATTTATGAATGTGTAAAAATCAGGATTTGAAACAGAAACTCTGTACTGAACGCATTTTTGTAGCAGTTATCAGAGTAAGATAATGTCAGACACAAATATTTAGGAGCAGGAAATGAGTCATTAATACTGTACACATTACTGGTATTTAGAATTTCTTAGAATTAATTGAGAAATTCCCCATGGTTTGCCTTTTGTCCAGTTATGACTTATTGAGGTGGGACTCCCATCCTGCATGAGTGTGATGGGCAACAGTTAGTATCTGCTGAGCATTTTGNTTGAGTTTTAGCACATAAAAGCCCTCTGACTTCAATTGCATGAGAAGTTTGAAGTGGTAAGCTATGTGGATTAGCCACATATTTTTGGAATCGCATAATCAATTAATTTAATTTGGATCAATTTGGAAATAATAATTTTATAATTAAACTTACTATATTATAATAATTTCCAAATTATAATAATTTCCAAGTATCGTGAGCTGTGTGCGGGAAGAGGGGATGAAGCCACAGCAGCTTTTCACATGAAGCTAAGCCTGAGTTTAATACTTTGGTACAGTCACGGGTATCTATGGAAACAGCACCACAGCCCTCCTGCTTCTTCCTCCCTTGACTTTTGTGCAATTTACTGACTGGGACTGCAGAAACCCAACAGGGCACCCAGTCAATAGCAGCCCAGATACAGCACCTGAGCATGGAGCATGCTTTCCAGAGCAGAATATCAAGGTAGAAAGCAAAAGTCCTGCTCTCACACCTTCTGAAGGGATTTCCAAAAATTAACTTGCCTTGTAGGCAGGAACTTTGGTTTCGTTGATTTTTTGCCATGCAGTTTTACCTCCTCTCCCCTGACTTTTCTTCTGTTTCACATGCTTCCTTTGTCTCTGCCATGATCTGCTCATACCCCCACACCTACCAACCCCAAAAATGCCTCTGTCTCAGGGTCATCTCAACTCCAAATCCCATCTCTTCCCTACCATTTGTTGATGCTGCTCCCCAACATGAAGTTGCTTTTTCAGATCTGCTCTTGCTCTCACAGAACACAGTACTTTGCTGCTCCCTTCTCCCAGGGCTCATGTCTGACACACTATTACAGCTGTCATTTCTGCTGCCTCATCACGTCCCACAGCTAGGCCCATTTGTTAGTCCTTTATTACCTCTACAGTTCCCAGAGCTTTACTAGCCTTCCCCCTCTCTGCTCTGATTTATTTATCTTGAATTACAAGCCCTAAATTCATTATCTTGTCCTTTCATGGAATGAATCTCAGAGTAGTTTTTTGGCTGCATTTGGAATTCCTCTAAGGTGCCTCAGAATTTTTTCTTTGGCATTTAGAGAGGCATCTGATTTACTATAATCTGCCACTTGTAATACAGGACTGTTTGTTCAGTCTTCTAGATTATCAAGGGACATATCAGCATTAGAAAAAAAAAAGATTTAAAAAAACCAAGATGATGAGTTGCTGAAACTCCCTTCAAATCATCCTACAAGCGAAAAAGGCATCTGCTTTGTCATGAGGTTGAAGGTGCTGAAACATTTAATGGTGCTGAAGCTAGAGAAGACCTCACTATTAGCCACAGCAATGCTCACAGACTCCCCAGCAGATGTTCAGCTATCCTCCATGAGAACCCAGACACATAATTTCATGTTTAATTGCCCTAATCCAGAAGAGGAACAACAGAAAACCAGGATTTATGAAAGTGTAAAAATCAGGATTTGAAACAGAAACTCTGTACTGAACGCATTTTTGTAGCAGTTATCAGAGTAAGATAATGTCAGACACAAATATTTAGGAGCAGGAAATGAGTCATTAATACTGTACACATTACTGGTATTTAGAATTTCTTAGAATTAATTGAGAAATTCCCCATGGTTTGCCTTTTGTCCAGTTATGACTTATTGAGGTGGGACTCCCATCCTGCATGAGTGTGATGGGCAACAGTTAGTATCTGCTGAGCATTTTGAAATGACACTCCAGAAGCTGGGAGATGCCACGTGTTTTCAGAGACAACTCAAAGAAGTCCAAGATGCAAAATAACTCACAATTATAAACAATCCAGAAATTAAAAAACAAGCAAAGAAATCTTCCAGATAACTGATAGGAGAGAACACGTCTTTGTGAAAATCAGAATGGTCAGACAAGAAATAATTTCAAGTGATAAAGCCATGCAGGTAACAAGCACACAGAAAAATCTTGGAATAATAACTCATAGTAGCTCATAAATACTTAGAAAATATTAGAGAAGTGGTGGAGACTCCATCCCTGGAGATATCCAAGGCCAGGCTTGCTGAGGCTCTGAACAACCTCATCTAGTGCAGGATGTCTCTGTCACTGCAGGGGTTGGACTAGATGGCCCTGGAAGGGCCCTTCCAACTCTATGATTCTATAATGATCCACAAATCAGGAAACCACATCAAAACATTACCCAGCTCCAAGTTCTGATCATGCAAAGAATTCCAGAAACCACCAGACCCCTGAAAACTAAGCACGAAAGAATTTTATGATGTCTCATCAAAGAAGAAAAAAGAAATAAAAATAAAAAAAGAGTCTGAAAATAACCCATACCAGTGTTGGGCTGGACAAGCTACAGCATTTGGAAAGCAGAATAAGGCAATGCCTTGCCATCTCTGTCACCATAGCAGGGACTTGGGAAAAACAGAGCACACAGCTCACTTCTCCCATTGACAAGGAAAATAACCACAAAGTCAGACTTTCCCAGATTTTCTACTGAACATTTTCAGTATCACATCTATGACATTATTCTTTTACTCAGATAATCCTAAATGGCAGCCACTACACAGTGCTGAAAAATACTTCATTTCTTCTCATTACCAGCCAGCNGGACATCCACAACCTCTCCCAGTGTTTCACTGCCCTCACTGTAAAGAACATCTTTCTTATCTCCAGCCTGAATCTCCCCTCTTCCAGTTTACATCCATTATTTGTACTCCTCCCATCCCATATCCTATTAAAAAGTCCTACCCCAGCCGTTCTATAGCCCCTTTCAGGTACTGAGAAGCTGCTCTGAGGTCCCCCCTGAGCCTTCTCCTCTCCAAGCTGAACAACCCCAACTCCTTCAGCCTGTCCTCATAGGGCAGTTCTTCCAGCCCTTTGACCATCTCCGTGGCCTCCTCTGGACCTGCTCCAACAACTCAATGTCCTTCTTCTGTTGGGGGCTCCAGAACTGGACACAGTAACTCCAGCTGGGATCTCACCAGAGCCCAGTAGAGGGGCAACATCACCTCTCTTGTTCTGCTGGTCACACTTCTCTTGATTCAGCCCAGGGCTGGACTGGCTTCTGTGCTGCAAGCACACACTGCTGGCTCATGTTGAGTTTGTGATCCACTGACAACCCCAGATCCTTCTCTTCAGGTCTGCACTCAAGCCAAATCATTACCCTTTCCTCAATGTTATTTATTCAAACCCTGATTTTCCCACCAATCTCTGTAGAAGCTCAATTCCTCAAAAGCTCATTTAGCTAATGGGAGAAAATTTTATTTACTGACTCATGGCACTGAGCTGGGCAGTACATAAACCAGAGAAGAAACAGTTCACAGCACCATGGCCTAAGCATACATGTCACTGACAATAATTACAGATGCAAAATAACATTTTAGTAAAATAAAAAGCTAACAAAATACAACTGCCATGGTTTCCACAAGTCTGGAGTGTCCAAGTACCAGTATGGTGTAAGGTGATTAGAAATCAAAAATCAGCTATGGCCTTCCCATTTGTTCTAGTCACTGCTCATGTGGGACATTATGAGGGGGAGAAAAAAAAAAAAAAAAAAAAAAAAAAAGGAGAGACATGACAAAGAGGAGACAGGAAAACAGTGAAGGGAACAAGTTGTTCCCTATAGATTTTTATTTTTATTCAGCTTTTCTTCCAAGAAAGCCTAAAAGTAACATTTATCTCCATCA
>VZTY01023980.1:38596-92655 GCA_013400935.1 Turnix velox | reverse complement strand
TCTTTGCTTACACATTTATTCAGTCTAACCCACTTGACCTCTTGTTTTCAAAAATTTCATAAATCCCAGGATTTGATGCTTCTGCCACAAGGGGTGGGTGCCAGCCTTCTCCAGAGAGGGCAGCCTGCTCCAGCTTCTCTGGAATGACACATCCCACCTCCTCATACAGCTCCTTTAGACATATGTCTTTTATCCCGTCGACCCGTGGGGAGATCAGTCAACCAGGGAGGTAAAAACATTATTTATATTCACCAGGCTTCTCAGAAAAAAAATAATTAACAGATATTCTCAGCTCCTCCATGAAGCCCTTGCTGCAATTCCCATGTTATTGGAAGCAAAAGAAAAAGAAAAATAATTATCAAAGGGGTGAATGTCTGTGCTCTGACAGATCACGGATCTCATGGCTGCAGAGATCAGCCACTTTGTCTGACACAGCTACTCTGCAACACTTCTCACAGTATTTCAGAGCCTCCCCAACAGCAGTGGAGGGACACAGTGCCCTGATGAGTCTCTTTTGCTAACTCAGTCCCTTTGTAATGACTACTCCTGAAGCTCTTGAAGCTTTTTAAGAGAAAGAACTGAACCTCCACCCAGCCATGCAGCGTTCTGACGCCTGGTGCTACCTGCTGAGCTTGAAAGCTTCAAAGTGCACTATATTGCTTTCCCCTTTCACTGGCTGATGTATTTTTTCTGCATCTAGAACTTGGCCCTGGAGGCAGGAAAGGACTTGTGAGGTGGTGAAGGAACATAAATTCCTCCTGTTCAAGGTAAACACAAATAAGAGCAGGTAAATCCCCATGTTGCACAGTGACCCTGTCCTCACAGGTCAAAAGAAACTGGGCAGACTGAAAGCCTTTTGGTCAGCTGAGGGCTAACCTCAAATGGAAGGGCTTGGCTGAAGGCAAAGGTACCTCAGAGAGTGAGTGGAGTCCTGGATATCCAGGAGAAAAGGTCTTCCCTTGAGATGTCCAGAGATATGTACCAAGGGAAGACTGGATACATACATGTATGTATAGGAGTATTCCACATACAGACATATACAAATGTGTAGATGCACATCTATAAAAACATCCATTAGAAGTTACTCCTTGGGTCCTTTAAATCAATTTCTATTTGAATAGCATCCTTTATCTACAGTGGAGCCAAAACACACATTCAGACTGAGCTGTGTTTATCTATTCAGCTGTTGCATTCCCCTGGAGGCAGGAGTATGTAACAGATTTTTGCTATTACAGGCTTAATAAATCATATTTTATATCAGTGCTACATTGCTAACCCTCATCACATTTATTGATCTGTTTCTTTTCTTCCTTGGGTCAAATTGAAACTTTCCTGTGCAGATACATCCAGCTTCAGAGTTAAAAGACCACTCAAAGCAGATTCAATTTGAAGTTTCTCTCTGTGTGCTGCCCATGTAGCTTCTGCTGCCTGATGGCCAAAGCTGAGAAGCTAAAGTTTATCTTCAGAGATAATTAGCAAAATTCAGCTGTGAAATGAAACTGTCAGCATGACACCTTTTAACTAACAAGATTAGAGTTAAAAAATGCTGTGAGCTTACACACTTCTCACCAGTGTGAGTCCCTGTGGAATTGGAAGCTTTATGAAAGGATTTCAGTCCAAAATCACAATATTTGAGTACATCTGAAATACACAGAAGCAAGCTATTTTATTTCACTGAGGCATCATACCAGGAGGTACCAACCCATCCAACATGAGAAAAATCAAATGCTTGTGGGATCGAGGACTTAAAAAGCTATTGCAACACCTTCAGCACACTCCTGTGTCTTATTCTGGGCTTTTCCTCTCTCTCTTAGCAGGCTCATTGTTACCATGAAATAAAATGTACAAACCCAGGAGTTTCTCCACATACCACTTCAGCAAAATATATCTACCAAGGTCTTATACACAAAAATCCTCCTGTAAATAAATTCTAAAGGAGTGTTGAATCATTTATTGGTTATCCACTTCTGTCCTAGCTGGGCTTATCATCAGCATCCAAATACTTGACTTATGCAGGAGGGTTTTCACTGTATTCATCTCAAACCTTGGATGGGGCTCCAGCTTCTAGCTTTCTGATCGCTGTTTTAATAAATATGCAATCACCCTCCACTCCTGCCTCCAAAAATATCCTCATCTTTGCCAAGTCTTGTCTTAAAGAAGGGCCATCCCTCCTCAGACAGCTTCCCCACACACAGCTACACAGGATGGGTGATGCTGCTTATGAAGAACTAGAACTTCATGGCAGGAAAGAAAAACACTTCCAATCGAGGGGAAATCAGGATCCGCCCTCACGCTCTGCCTCGCATTACAAATCCCCAGAAAGACTGTGATTTCTCAAGCAGGCAACGTTCTCTTCTCCAAAAGGAATCTGAAACATAATGATGCCTCTGATAACTCAGAAAAAAACAATTACCACAGGCAATTAAATCGTTCATAATAATCAAAAGTGACATGTTCTGACACACACAAGAGAAGGGAGAATGTTTAATACCACACCGCATGATATAGACTCTTAGAACACAGAATAATAAACAGTTTGCTTGCTCTGCAATATCAGTCTTACCCCTCAGAGCAGATGATGCTTTTTTCCTGGAGCAAAGCACACAGTAAGGGGGACAGAATTCCTTCAGGCACAAGGAAAACTCATTCAGCCAGAGTTCTGCTGTCCCAGCCCAGGGTAACACACAGAAAAAAGGGGGCAGCAAGCTACCCTGAACATTAAGTTTCCCTTTGCTGAAGGAAAAAGGAAATTAATGTCTCATCAATAATTCTGAGGCCATCTGACACAGGTGAAATTCAATTCTAGGTTGCTAAGTCAGAGCTGTTACAAACGAGGGTATCTTGTAGCAATTTAGTGACTTACACTGTTCTGATTTCAGCTCAAGTTGGCAAGAACTGGGGGGGGGGGAAGAAAGCAAACAAAATATCTCTGCATCCACATGATCTTTTCTTTTTCTAAATAAAAATTAGTTCCCACACATCGAGTCAACTTCTGAAGTGCCACATTCATTTTTGGCTCCTAGCAACTGTCAGATCTGGTCCAGAAACAGAGCAGTATTTTTGTACACGTTAACACAGAAACACCCTTTTGTCTGTTCCAGTTGAGAACTTTATTGATACAAAGAAGATTTCTCAGAAATACCCACCTACCAAAATATGAAATCTCACTAAAAACATCCCAGAGGTGACAAATTTTTAGCAGCTTTGACCAGCTCCAGTAACTGAATAATAAAAAGGAATAGTCACCTGGTTTCCTCAAGGTACCAAGAGGATTTAATTTCTGCAAAGGTGACTGTCACCCCAGTCTTTCCACCACATCCCTTTTAGGTTCTCTTCTGTAGAACAAGCTGAGTAGGACAAACAGTTCATCTCCTACTCTGTGTAACATCCTTCAGTGCCTGGCAGTGAGCATCAGGAACCTTTGGCAAGCAGGTAAAAGAAGAGAATGGAAAAGCCCAGGTTGCTCAGAGGGGTGGTGGTGGCCCCACACCTGGAGACATCCAAGGCCAGGCTTGCTGAGGCTCTGAGCAACCTCATCTAGTGCAGGATGTCTCTGCCACTACAGGGGGTTGGACTAGATGGCCTTTGAAGGGCCCCTCCAACCCAACACTTTCTATGATCCTATAAATGGTGGCTCCCAGGGAGAAGTTTAAGTCAGGCATGAGCTGATGAAAGGAAATGCAAGACATCACCCCCTGATTATATGAATCACACATTTAGCCCTCAGACAAACCTCATCTTTCTTTGCTACTTAACGTGAAAGCATTCTTCCTGAGACATCCTGCTGCACAGCAAGGTCACCTCTCAAAAATCTTTCACACAATCCAAGCAAACACTCAGACACAGTCTTCCTCCCAGAGCCATGTCATCTCTGTGAGGGAAACCATGCAGCACAGCTAAGGGTTTTTTTCTGAGACCTGGAACTCACCTCTGAGGACTGACATTCCTTTAGATTCCTTCTTAGATTCCACTGAGCTTACCTGTGGCTTTTACCTCCTGGTCTGTCCCAAGACTTCCTCTGGGGAACCAGAAGGAGATAGAAGTGGCTTTCCCTCCACGTAGCCAGGGCTGCTGGAAAGGCTGGTCTCACCCTGAACTGCCATTACTTTATTCTTCTCTCCCAAAAAGCCTTCTGGAGCCCGAGCATGCTTCTCCCCTTAGCTCTTTGCAATCCTCAGTTCCATCTTTTGTCTACAGATATCAATACATTCCCTCCTACCCTCTCCCCAGAACGACCTATACACACAAGCCCTAACCTTTTTTTTCCCCCCTGTCAATTTCCCACCTCTCCTTCCTTCTATCCAAGTAATTCTGGTCCTCTCACCTCCTCCAGCACAGAATGGTGCTACATTTTTAATGCACAACACTTAACCTCACTATTGCTGCTTCTCTCTTTTGCTTGGTCTGTTATGTCTAGGCAGAAAACATTTCCGTTAACAGACATGGTGTTAATTCAGAGTCAGAAAATTTTAGTACCCTGGATGCCAAGTTCTCATGATAATCACTCTTCTACAAATAGGGAAAAAAAAAAATAAACCCGTGTGCTCTGTAGCCTGGTGCAGAGTGAGAAGCCACAGGAGTTGGATCCTCAGAAGCAGAAAAAGCATCTCCAAGCAGAGAGATCTGTCTTGGCTTTCCATGCTGCTGTTCAAACGGGATCATGCCATCCTGTGGGAGGTCTACATTGTCCTGCTCCTCCTCTGCTAGCACACTGAAGACACCACTCCACCATATGGCCATTTGAACCACACTACTGTGAGTCAATTAGCCCTGCTGAAAGCCAACCTGGTCAGGATTAATAATTACTGCTTTAGCACTGAGGAAAAGCAATGTGTTTTTGCAGCCACCACCACTTAGGTCCAAACCTCTCTTTGTCACTGCAGGAGGTGGAAATCCAGCCTGGTGCTGCACACAGGGGGAAATCCCACAACACACAGAGCCCTGCAGGGGTGGTACAAGCACTAAACCAAACCTCTGTGCCAGGGTAAGGGAACTGCAGCAGGTGATTAGTGCAGACAGAAAGGGCTCCTGCAAGGAGAAGGAAGTCTCCATGCTCACAGCTTCAGCACATCATGACAGGGCACTGCCCCTGATCTCCACCAGATATGGTGTTAATTCAGAGCTGGAAAATTTTAGTACCCTGAATGCCAAATTCTCATTATAATCACTGTTCTACAAATAGGGGGAAAAAATAAACCCATGTACTCTGTAGCCTGGTGCAGAGTGAGAAGCCACAGGAGCTGGTAAGACAGTCACACAGAATCATACAATGGTGGGGGATGGAAGTGACCTCTGGAGATCACCCAGTCCCATACCCCTGTCAGAGCAGGGTCAGCCAGAACAGGTTGCACTGGAAGGCATTTAGGTGGGTTGAGAATGTCTCCAGAGGTGGAGATCCCACCACCTCTTCGGGCAGTCTGTGCCAGGGCTCTGCCACCCTCACAGCAAAGAAGTCCCTCCTCTTGTTGAGATGGAACTTCCTGTGTGTTCCAGTTCCCTCTTGTCCTGTCACTGGGCACTACTGAGCACAGACTGGTCCCATCCTCCTGACACCCCCCCTTTAAGATCCCCTCAGCCTTCCAGACTGAACAGCCCCAAGTCCCTCAGCCCTTCTTCATCAGAGAGATGTTCCAGTTCCCTCACCATCATCCTTGTGACCCTTTGCTGTTCCCTCTCCAGCTATTCCCTGTCCTTGAACTTCTTGGGTGGATTATTATTCCTAGCAAAGCTGAGGGCACCAGGGTTGTCCTACAGCTTACAGTGCTCCTGGAGAATGGGGCTGTGTCAGCTGCAAGCAGTACAGCATCCTCTAGGAACATCGGAGGCAGAGGAAGGTGAGCAGCAGGAGAGCCCCAAACCAGACCTGTCCCCTCTTATCTCTGCCCATCACAGACACAGGGCCACTGGAGAGGTGGCCCACTGAGGCAGTGGTGGAGCATATCCTCACTACAGCCACTCTGAGGATGCTCAACAGCAAGGGAAAACAAGTTTCATCTCTTGTACTCAAGGCATGTGTTGCCTCAGATCCAGAAAAACAGTAGCAGAACCACTTTACATCAGAGAACAGAAGAATCAAACAAACTGAGCAGTTAATGCAAATCCTATGCAGATGTCTCAAAAAACAACAATTTATACTATACTGAATACTACTTTGCTGTTGTGTTTTCTGCATATTTCTTCATAGAGACATTGGGCACGATATTTCCTGCAATAGGCATGGATTTTTCTATCTTCTCCATATGGAATATACCAAGGTAATGGGAGTTATGAAATACAGCAAATGAACGAGACAGGATGCTGACTGGTTATTGCAATTCATGAAATGTCAGGCATTCCTTTAAACTATTAGACAAGCTTATTATATAATGTAATTATTGCATTAAGATACAAACATTAATTACATTTATTTAGAGCAGGAGCTTCAAGAACACCTGAGCTTATGGGAAAAAGCAACAATGGGAGTGATAATCCTCAGAAAGTGCTCCCTCCCCTCTTCTTTTTCTGCTGTCACTTACAAATTGTTAAAACTTTCCAACAAAACCTATTTTGCTGACCTATTTGCAGAAGCAGTGGTTGAGTCACCCCAAAGCAGTTGACGATGGACTTTAAAGGGGGAGGAGTTAAATTCTAACTCTCCACAGCACTAAGCACATGGCTTCATTACAGGCTGCTCTTCTTTCCAGTTGTTCCAGTTATCAAAAAAAAAAAAAATCCCTTCTCCACATCAATATAAGCCCACATCCTCCTGAGCAGGGTGTGGAGGGCAGCAGGAAGGAAACTTTTAAACACAGAAATCATTTGCACAAGTGCTGCAAGAAGCCATCAGGGCTGCACCGTAATGAAAGAGGCGCTGGAATGAATTCATTGCCATCTGTCTTTATTTTGCTCACCAGCTCAATCAGACACCACAAATATACTCAAACATGAGAAAAATATTTAAATTATTTGTACTGCATCCTTTTTCAACACACAGCTCTCAGTGTCCCTGTTTTTATTGGTATCAAATACCCTTCAACAACAGTAAATTCACATGTACGAAGCCTTAGGAACACATCTATGCAACTTCAAATCCACATTGCCAGCATGATGCAAAAAAGGTCCACAGCAGAAGTTATAATATTACAGATATTTTAAAGATATTCAAGGAGGCATGACCAAAAAAAAAAAAAACAAAACTAGAAGGGACTTTGTTCTTCAGTGTAAGGTTAATTAAAAAGCTCTATAGGATTTGGAATTGTTGGATAGGAAGAAGCTCATAAAGTTCTACCACAACAAGTATCATGTAAAGGAAAAAGCTCATAAAGTTCTACCACAACAAACCTCATGCAAAGGGCAATCCTACCTAAGGAGAAGGAAACGATGGAGAAAGAGGGAAACTGAGAAAAGAAAATATGACCCTAAGAAAACAGCCCATAAGACAAATACAGAAAATAATGAGAAGTTGTCTGAAAACAATTATAGGGAAGGAGGACCAGGTTCACCCTGGGACTCTGCTCCTCACCCACAACCCTCCCCCTTCCATTCCCACCCCTATGACACCAGGGCAGGAAAGGGAGGATGGACAACCTGAAGGTGAAACTGCATTGCTTGCAGACACTCAGAGGAGATAGGAATCATGAAACAGCATCAACAGCTGTCCAAAAGCAGCTCATTTCTTTCCGTCCTTCATGGAAGGGAAGGGATGGCCTCAGCCCTTCCAGCTCTAGTTCTGAGGAGGCAGAGCTGGGTCCAGCAGGTCCTGACCATGCCAAGCTGTTGTTTGTTCATCACACAGTCACCAGCCTGAACTTACAGAACTTTAGCTCCTGCAGACAGGACTTGGCAGCAGACTCTAACCCCACAGCACAGGAATGGTACAGAGTGAGGGTTTACAGCACATATTGCTCTAGAACTTGACTCACACCAAAACAAACAAACAAACAAAAAAACCCAAAGAAGTTTAACTTAATAAAGGTGGAATGTATCCCCCCCCAACGTTTCACCAAAGCTGCTTCTTCAGATACCAACAGTCACCAAGCAAACACCAAACTCTTCTCACACAAACCCACCTTCCTCTGCTCACTACTTTTGATCCACCAGGAAACCAAAGCAGGGCAACTCTTCATCCACTGACAGCGGTTGGAAGGGTGAAGAAGGAGGGATTGCTACCAGCACCAGGCACGAGCCTCCTTGCTTACAAACCACAAGAGGTAAAGGCTGAAGTTCTCCTTGTCTAAGACATTCCACCCCAGGCTCCTGTCACCATTCCCCTCCCATAGCATCACACAGAGATGCTGCTGCTGCCAACAGTTGACCATGAGGGAGCTGATGGGCACCTGCTGACAGCAACAAGTAGATCCCATGGTGCACACAGTGAGTGGCAAGTGTGTGAACAGGGGAAAAATCAGCACTTTGCTGAGGTTCATGACTTTTAGGGGAAATATTCTTGCCATTCCTCATTTATTTAATCTTCCCCCTCCCCCTGACTTTGTATTTTCCACCACACACAGACAATACTAAATTTGGAGTTCTTCAGCTGTGCACAGCAGTAAAAACATGTAGTCCTTCTAATGCTGCCTCTTGTGAAATCTCAGGCACAGCCTCTTTCTTGCTAGCACAGGCCAGAGACAGAATTCCTCAGAGCAACCTAGATTCTAAATATATTTCATGTAAATAAACATTTCAAACTAACTTGGGCTGGTGGCTGGATCGATGCCATGGGGCACCCTGGAATACAGACACCAGCTGAAGATGAGCAGCAGAACCCCAGCAAAGATCCCAAGTAAAAAACCCAGCAAAGAGCCATAGTAAATGCAGGAGATGACAGGACAGCACCTGCCTGGCTTCACAGAATCACAGAATATCAGGGATTGGATCATAGCTCAAGAGATCATCTAGTCCCGTCCCCCTGCCAGAGCAGGAACATCCAGATCAGGTCACACAGGAAGGTGTCCAGGTGGGGTTTGAATGTCTCCAGAGAAGGAGACTTCACACCCTCTCTGGACAGCCTGGGACACTCTTATGTCACCCTCACCCTGTCAAAGTTTTTTCTTGTATTTCTGTGGAACCTCCAGTGTTCCAGCTTGCACCCATTGCCCCTTGTCCTATCACTGAAGGTCACTGAGAAGAGCCTGTCTCCATCCTTCTGTGTTGGGTGGGCAGCAGAAAGCTGCCCAAAACATGATGGAGAGTAAGCATTGCTGAACATGAACATCATGGGCAGCCTTGGTTATAGGGACTATGAGGTGGTGCAGTTCAAGAGGTGGATAAGGGAAGAGATACCTAGACTTGTCAAAGGCACTTGATACTGTTCTCCATGACAGGATTGTCTCTAAACTAGAGAGATGAGGATTTAATGTGATCTCACCAACAATACTGTGTCCAGCTTTGGAGTCCTCATGACAAGAAGGACATGGACCTGTTAAGAGTAAGTCCAGAGGAAGCCTCGGAGATGCTCTGAGAGCTAGATCAACTCTGCTGTGAGGACAGGCTGAGAGTTGGACTTGTTCTCTCTCCAGAGGGACCTTAGAGCCCCTTACATTTCCTAAATGGGCTCTAGGAAAGCTGGGAAGGGACTCTGGAGCATGGAGAGGAGCCATAGGATGAGAGAGAATGCTTTTAAACCTAATGAGGGAGATTTAGGTGAGACCTTTGGAAGGAATTATTTGTTGTGAGGGGAGTCAGCCCCTAGCCTAAGTGGTCCAGGGAAGCTGTATCTGCCCCAGCCCTGGAGTCCAGTCCTCCTGGCTGAAGAAAGTAAAGGTCAAATAAAGTTTCAGACTCTGTATTAATAACAGAAACAATAAGTAGCTCTAGTCTCTATACTGATTTAATTTGAAAGATGCAGTTAAAAAGTGCTCTCCTTGGAAAGCCTGACATGTCATGGCCATGCTGAAAAATATGGCTGCTCCCAAGAGAGGAGCGGGGCAGGAAGAAAACCACAGCTGAAGTCCCAGAGGACCTGGGGGGTTTCTAACTGCCAGTTGGTAGGAAGGTTCTTCAGTGGTGTGCATGTGGCTTAAAGGCTGGATGCTTTTCATTTGTAGTCTCCCCAGATTTTGGGCAAGCCTCTGGTCAGCAAAGAGTAATTACACAAAATTAGAGAGCCAAACTTCTAGAGCAACTCTTAAGAATCCATCCTGATATCCTCCTGCATTTTTCATTAAAGACTTCCATCAAAGCCTTGTGAAGTCTGACCTCAGGTGAGCCCCACAAAGCATTAAGGCAAGAAATGGAACCACAAAGCCATCACCCACCAACCCTCCCCCTTCCTAAGCAAGGGGGGGAGGCAGCAGGACCACCAGCCTTTCTCCTCTCACCCTATCCCCCTGGAAAACACAACTCATCAGTGATGTCCTGCAGCAGAGACACCAGGAGGAGCATCTCTCAGGCCCCACGAGGGGGCAAATGGTTGCTGCCGCCCTTCCCAGCTGGTGTTAAATAGGAGAGGGGGTGGATGGGGCTAATCTGCAACACTGGGGTAAAGTAATGCGACGATGGGTGTAAGAAGGGGCTGACCTCCATGATCAATATGATCTGCCAGAATCCATTTATTGTGAGCATGAGACAAGCTTATATACAGTGATGGCTACTTATCAATGCTACTAACATACTGATTGGTTACAAGTTACATTCTTGCATTAATGTCAGACCCTCCTCTTAGAGTTCTTCTGCCAACACACGAAGTTGTACACAAGTTGTTGTTATCTTGTTCATCCTTGACTCCTTCTTCTTTCCCAAAACAATGGAAGGCACAAACAAGCTCCAAGGCCGTCAGGTGGCTTGATAGGATTTGCCTCAGGCCCTGAGCTGAGCAGCTGTTAACCCTTTATGGCCTGTGCCCATACTGCAACACTGGGGAGGGGAAAAAAAGGCTGGAAAAGGCTTGGTGTGGAACAGAAGCGGGAGATGGGGGAAAAGAAGGGTATGTAGGACCTGCCTAGAGGCAAACTGGGGGGAAAAATAGAAGGACTTGAGTGTTCACCATGAGGGAGGTGAGACACTGGAACAGGTTGCCCATAGAGGTGGTGGAGGCTCCATCCCTGGAGACATCCAAGGCCAGGCTGGATGATGCTCTGAGCAACCTGATCTAGTGCAGGATGTCCCTGCCCATGGCAGGGGGGTTAGAATTAGATGATCTTTAAGATCCTTTCCAACCCAAACCATTCTACGATTCTAGAAATCAGGCTACAAACTGAATGTCCAGACAATCACATGCCAGAAAGTATGTCAGCAACAGCCTGAGAGTTCTCCAAGTTCACCATTTTTCTTTACAGAAAATTCTTCCCAGCATTGATGAAAACTCCATGTGCAGAAAGGGTATTTGATAAGAAAGTGTTTGTTATGCAAAGACAGCTTCAGATGCAGATGTTGAAGTCAGGAATATGCCCCAATCTTCTTATCAAGGGTAATTCCCACAGCCCATGTGCTCTGAATAGCTGCTCACAAACTCTTCTTGCTTTTGCCATGTGGCTAGATTAGCTTCAGAAAAAAAAAACAAACCCACAGGACAGTTTTCTAGAAATACTAAGAAGACCTGAGAGAGGCAGGCTGCCATCTGGGGCTTATGATGTATGTACACATGATGTAAATGGGAGCAGAACTCACCTACTATAAAGTACTGGGTAACCAGCCCATTATCAGACACTCTTATCATGACAGCAGTGTCCAAACTGAGACAAGGGTATTAATATTTATAGGTTGATAGCTTCCTTTAATAACTTTGGCCTAAAAACATAAGACGCGTTAACATTTTTGATTACAGCCGGACTCTATTCTGGGTCTATAATCCTTTTCCAGCAATTGGATTAATGCAAATAGTGATTTAAAGGGAGGGAGGGGAAAAAAGAAAATCCAGTGAAAGCAAAACTGCCCTTGGAAAGGGAGTGCCACCACCTCAGAGGAGCCCTGGGCTGCCACGGCACTCAGGGAGTGATGTTGGAGTGAAGCATCACCAGCTCCTGCAGACATCACCACTCATGGAATGAGCAGACAGGGGCTGACCTCACTGGTCCCCCAGGAAAAATACCTGGAAGAAAAGCACTGCTCCCTTGGGACTCTCTGCACTGTACACACTTCTTCTCCCAAACATCACAACCTCTTTTTCACCATCCCATGACAAGCATTAACATAGACTCAGGGTAGGCAAGGCAACAGGGTGACTGAGCTGTATCTCAGAATAGAATCATAGAACAGTTTGGGTTGGAAGGGAACTTAAAGATCATCTAGCTCCAACCCCCCTGCCATGGGCAGGGACACCTCCCACTACACCAGGTTGCTCAGTGCCTCATCCAGCCTGGCCTCAAACACCTCCAGGGATTGAGGGGGTCTCACCACCCTCACAGGAAAGAACTTCTTTCTTACCTCCAGCCTAAATCTCCCCTCTTCCAATTTGCATCCATCATTCCTAGTCCTGCCATCCTTCACTCTATTCAAAAGTCCTACCCCAGCCTTCCTGTAGCCCACTTCAGCTTTAAGGAGAAAGAAGAAACTTCTATAATTAGAGAAACAGTGTTTTGGCATGTTCCAGATGGGCAGCATGATGGCAAAGGGAAACCTCACAAACCACCAGCACCCAGGTATAGAATCATATAATAGTTTGGGTTGGAAGGGACCTTAAAGATCATAGAGTTCCAACCCCCTGCCATAAGCAGGGACACCTAGATCAGGCTGCTCAGTGCCTTGTCCAGCCTGGCCTTAAACACCTCCAGAGAGGAGGCATCCACAGCCTCTCTGGGCAACCTCTTCCAGTGTTTCACTGCCCTCACTGTACCAAAATCACCTAATACAGCTACAGAGATCAGGGGAAAAAAAAACAAAAACAAAACCAAAAAAAAAAACAAAAAAAAACCACAACCCAAAAAAACCCAAAACCCATGGACACTTCTTGCAGGTATTTGATCTCCTCATCAGTTGCACATGGAACTCCATGATGTCCACATTGCATGCGCTGTGTATGTGACAAATACACACAGCATGTACAATGAGGACACCAGAGAGCCAGCACAGGTAGGTCCTCTGCTTCTCAGAGGAAAAAAAAAGTCAACATCTGGTCACCCTAAGCACAGCAGCAGCACTGGGAACCGGGCTGGAAGAAAAGCTGACCTAGACAAAAGCAATCCCAGTGATCCAGGTGTAGAGGAAAAGGATTATCTCAAACCTAGTAAGGTTGAAAGACCAGGAGAATTGTGGAATGGTTTGGGTTGGAAACGACCAACCATCTGGTGCCACCCCCTGCTCTGATTAGGGACACCTCCCATCAGCCCAGGCTGCTCTAAGCCTCATTCAACCTGGTCCTGATCCCCTCGAGGGCTGTGGTGGCCACAGCTTCTCTGGGCAGCCTGGGCCAGGGGCTCATCCCCTACAAAGGAAAAGTGCATCAAAAGGTCCTGTAAAAGCACTCAGGAAACAATCCAAGTTTAATTGCAGTTCTCAATAGATCAGGCTAATGGTTCTGCAGTGTCCTGGAAGCCAACAGATTTATCAGTGCATTAAGAAGAATGTTTTTAAATGGCTTCACTTGCATTTTTCAAAAACAGTTGTCTTCTCACATGGACCTTTAAAAGCATGCTATTGCTAGGAACACTATAATATATGAAAAAAAAATCTCCTCATCCTGTCAACTGCAAAGGATTTTGAAACTTTTTGTGAAATAGTGCTAAGAATGTTCTTCCAGAACTTTCTGCTTCAGGCTTACTATAAAACCTCCTTTATTTGACCTCACAGGTGGTTTTATGGTTATTGTAACTAGATATTTGTAAAACCACGGCAGAAAAGACAGGCTGGAGACCTATTAGCAATCCCTGACAAAAGAGGCAGTAGATATATTAGTAAAGCTTAAAAGTAGAGTTGTGTTGCATCAGAAGCTGTGGAAATGCCCTAACTGCTTGTGGTGGTGGTAGGTTTTTATAAATCTCTAATTCAAATAAGTGTAGATTAACCAGGACCCTTTTGAATAGGGTCCAGGATGGCAGGACTATGAGTGATGGATGCAAATTGCAAGAGGGGAGATTTAGGCTGGAGAGAAGAAAGAAGTTCTTTCCTGTGATGGTGATGAGACACTGGAAGAGGTTGCCCAGAGAGGCTGTGGATGCCCCCTCAATCCCTGGAGGTGTTTAAGGCCAGGCACTGAGCAGCCTGGTCTGGTGGGAGGTGTCCCTGCCCATGGCAGGGGGGTTGGAGCTAGATGATCTTTAAGGTCCCTTCCAACCCAAATCATTCTATGATTCTATGAAATTAGCACAGGGCAGGGTTAGATGAGACACGAGGAAGAAGTTCTTCCCCAGGAAGGGGTTGCCCAGAGAGGTGGTGGAGGAGGCCTCATCCCTAGAGACAATCAAAGCCAGGCTTGCTGAGGTTCTCAGCAACCTGATCTAGTGCAGGATGTCCCTGTCACTGCAAGGGGTTGGACTAGATGACCTTTGGAGGGCTCTTCTAACTCAATGCGTTCTGTGAAAATAAAAAAGACCAGCAAA
Source organism: Turnix velox (assembly GCA_013400935.1). NCBI lineage: Eukaryota > Metazoa > Chordata > Aves > Charadriiformes > Turnicidae > Turnix > Turnix velox. The sequence goes on along the minus strand of VZTY01023980.1, from coordinate 78,202 downwards.
AATAAAATTAAAATAGAGCAATACCAATACATGTTTCCTCCTTCTACCTGACTTTGTCACCAACAATGTGGAAAAGATGAGATTTTCCACACAGAACTTCCTTCAAGTAGGGTAATGGTGGAGGGGTTTCTAGATTGAATGACACTCATGAAAGAAATTTTCAAGAAATTTCTTCCCATTTCTACTCCCCAAGAAGTCTCTACCTTGTTTTGTCCTAACAATGAGGAAACCTCACAGGGAAAGCAGAGCAGCATTCTCAGCCTCACAGGATTTTACAAGCCACCATCTGTTTGGCATCTTCAGCCCTTTCTCCTCTGTCTCAGCAGAGCAGTCCAGAACCAAAGGACAATTCACAAGACTCTTCATCATTCATATTAGCTTCTTGCCATTTCCTCACTTTTCCAGAAAGCTCCTTTTCCAGAGCATCTTTGGGTTTCATCTGTCATTACATAAATCAAAATTACAGAAGCATCTTTCTTTCACAAATGAGGAACTTCAGCTAGAGAATTAAATTTGTCTTTCCATTAGTTGTTACCTTTTTAAACATTCTCCAGCACAGCTCTGAGCACACTCTGCAGTCTGAATAGATTATATATATATATATATACAGATATATATTCAGCAATTTAAGTCCCCACACAATGACAGTGTGCCTTTCTCATACTCTCCATCACAGCACAAATGGGACATCTCAATCAAACCTGACTCCTGAAAGCCAAGGACACCCTTTTATCTGAAACAAGGTCAGAGCCATAGGAGCCAAGGCAGAGCCCAGCCTTGTTCTGCAAACACAATCATGTCCAATAGTTGGTTTAATTTGGTTTTTCTAATAACTGGGAGATTTCTAACTCCTCATGCTCCCGTGTTGCTATGGCAGCATAAGATATAGCACAGGAGTTCCTGTGATTCCGTAAAGATATTCTTCTTTGCAAGTATTAACTCACAGGATAATAAGTAAAGTCAGATTAATATTCTTCTGTTCACACTAAAGAGTAAAAAGTGCAAGGTTCATGTATTTGACCTAAAGGAACTGCTTGGCTCCTGTCAAAGTAGAGTTGAGTTGAGCTGCTTGTCCTCCCTGCCTGCGTGTTTTTGAGACAGGGCTCTCCAGTGCATCACAGGTGTGGGCATGAGCCTTTTCTAAACTTGGAAAAAAACGGACAAGAGTTTTTATTGAACTATTTGGAGGCTGATGGTCCTCCTCTAGCTACTCTGTTCAGCACCAGTGGGGTCTTCTCTGGACACATTCAAACCCCACCTGTGTGACCTGGTCTGGGTGTTCCCCCTCCGGCAGGGGAATTGGACTAGATGATCTCTTGAGGTCCCTTCCAATCCCTCACTTCTGTGGTTCTGTGATTCTGTGAGTGGAATTTCATCCCAATATAAAGGAGGATGTGAAGGGTACAGAAGAGTGTGGGGAAGCCCAGAACCAATACCAAGAAAGCAGATCCTCTTTCCTCCAGGAACTTCTTCCTCCTTGCTTCATGAATTCCAAAATTCTGAACCGCATCTTCATAAAATGCAGAAAAAGAGAGTGTTCTCTTTTATAAAAAACCCTCATGGCAGAGAAAGATTTCAAATTTATATCGAGTGTAGGCATATGTAATTACCCAAATATATTTTCTATATCAAGCTGATAATAGGTCCTACTCAATATCCATTACATTTGAATGAACAAATGCAGCCACTGAATGCCAGGAGTACATTCAGAATATTTAAAATTTCATGCAGTGAAGCCGCTGACAATGTTTGAAACACTGAATTATGAATCCTTTAACACCTCGGGCTCCCAGAGCAGAAAATGGTGATAAACTCTATAGGTTAGGAGGTAATTTTAAAGGTCATTTGAATATTTTTCATATGTTTCCATAGAAAGAAAGAAACTGGAACAAATCAAGGACTTTGAGGCATATTAATCCCTCGTGTTGCCATATACAGCATTAGCTTTTCACTTATATAATGCCTATGCACATTCAGTTTCTAATTTTATAAAAGAGTCAGCTCCTCTTCTTATATCTGAGGAGCACATCCATCCACAGGGCAGATTAACTCTTTGGTTACACTTAGACCTGTTCATCAGCTGCTCACAGCATCCCACACTCATAGAGTCACTCTGAATAGCTTTGTCAGCATTACAGGGAGACTGATCTCCTTTTTTCACTAGAATTAGGACCAAAAACAAAGCGACTTTTGCATGAATTATTTCATCATACTGCAAAGCATCTGTCTGAGTTCACCTCTAAAAGTAGACAAGCATCTATAATTCTTTACTGGGCCATCAAGCCAATACAAGCAGCCACTCCTTCCAGTCACAGAATGTTCTTTGTGCCATCATTTAGTTTTCTTCTATCACATCTCTTGTTATAAAATAAAAGGATGGGCATTTCTCAGGCCCGTGATAAATAAGTTTCTCTCATTTCTGCAAACACAGACAGAGGCACATCCAGAGAACACCTGGCCCCTGTCTGAAATCTGCCTTCTGACTCTCTCAGCCTTTACTGCTCCATCTTGTAGATGTGGAGAGCAATCAGGTATTAAATAAAATGGAAGAAAACTGAAAAAAAACCCCTTCACATACCCATTAACTATTCTTCCACAAATACCCCACCAGGGCAACAGTCAGTCACTAAACTCCCTTCAATGGTGCTCAAGGCTTGGTCTTTACATTTTACTGAAGATGTCCCTGCTCCCTCAGAGGGGCCTGGACTAGATGGCCTTGAAAGGTCTCTTCCAGTCCCACTCATTCTATAATTTCACCTTCTCATTGCCACCACCCTGCAGTCAGAGGAACACAGAGATGGGAAACAGCAGCTAGAGAAGCTGGACAATGTCCATGGAGAAAGGATGGATGTGGCAGAGCAACCATGGAACTGGGCCTTCAGCTGAATGGACAGAATGACCCTACAGTCACAGCTTGGTCCTAAGAGCATGTGTTTGATGGATGTCAGCTCTAGCCCAAAGTGGCAATCCTCAACATAGAATCAGAGAGTTGGAAGGGCCCTTCAGAGGCCATCTAGTCCAACCCCCCTGCAGGAAGCAGGGACATCCTGCACTCTATGAGGTTGCTCAGAGCCTGAGACAACCTGACCTTGAATGTCTCCAGGGATGACTCCTCCACCACCTCTCTGGGTAACCTGGGCCAGTGTCTCACCACCCTCATGAGGAAGAAGTTTTTCTCACATTTCTTTATGCTAGCAAAAAAATCAAAGCTACAGAAGGAAGATGGGCATTTTGATGGTGAAGGCAGACACCGATTAAACACTGAAATCATCATCTCAGGGATGGTCATAAATCACCCAGATACTTCAAAATACCTTTTGCAAAATGCCAGACAGGCTAATCCCCAGCAGTCTGGTGTTTCTAGGCACTGTGGGCTACAAAGCAAGAGTAAAGCACCTGGAATTCTCACTGCTCAATCAAATGTTTCCTGGAGAAGAGAGCCCACTGCATTTTATAAAGCCTCCTTTTAAAATCACCTTTTCTCAAATGATCCTGTGTTTGGGAAGCCCTATCACTGGGTGCTTTTTCATCCCACTAAATTGTAAAAAACACACACCCACAACAGTGAGATAATGGGAAAGCCAAGGGAATCCAGCACTGATGTACTAATGTGATTAATTAGAAATATCTCCAAGTCATCAGAGTGGGGCACACCACTTTGAATATGCAAGGTCTGCAATTTTCAGCCACTTATATAAAACTATCAAAGACTTCCTCACTATAAAGCCTTAATTCCCATTGCAGAAAACTTAGAAACTGATCTACTTTTTTTTCCTATTATTGGGTCAGGAAATACTCCATGCAAATTATTCCCCATGAATGTGTCTGTATTTCCATATTAATGGGCTGCACCCACCATGTATAACATCAGCCATTAGATCAGAAGAAGTGTTGTTGTTACTGTTCAGGGCACTGGATGAACACATACACTATTAAAATGGTAATTAATTACTCTTTCATAAAACAAGCCAAGATGTTGCCTCTGGTCCACAGCACAGTTGTGTTGGGTTATACAGTGCTAAAGCACTTGGAAAAGATCCTTTTCTCATGATCCAGATACTTATGAGACCATCTGGACATCCCAAAGTGCTCCAGGAGGTCAGAGTGAAGATGGGTGAGGGAAGCAGGGGGGAGAGTCTGAGCCCATTTCAATTGGCAGCTCAACATGAGCCGCCAATGTGCACTTGCAGCCAAGAAGGACAACCAAATCTTGGGTTGCATCAAGAGAAGTGTGACCAGCAGGTCAAGAGAGGTGATTTTGCCCCTCTAGTGGGCTCTGGTGAGGTCCCACCTGGAGTTACTGTGTCCAGTTCTGGAGTCCTCAACATAAGAAGGACATTGAGCTGTTGGAGCTGTTGGTCCAAGGGAGGCCACCAAGATGATCAAAGGGCTGGAGCAACTGCCTTATGAGGACAGGCTGAAGGAGTTGGGGTTGTTCAGTTTGGTGAATAGAATGCTCGGGGGGACCTCAGAGTAGCTTCTCTATACCTGAAGGGGGCTACAGAAAGGCTGGGGTAGGACTTTTTAATATGAGATGTGATGGGAGGATGTATGTATGGATGTAAATTGGAAGAGAAAAGATTCAGGCTAGAAATAAGAAAGAAAATCTTAATGGTGAGCGTAGTGAAACACTGGAAGAGGTTGCCCAGAGAGGCTGTGGATGCTCCCTCAGTCCCTGGAGGTGTTCAAGACCAGGCTGGACAAGGCACTGAGCAGCCTGATGTAGTGGGAGGTGTCCCTGCCTATGGCAGGGGGGGTGGAACTTGATCTTTAAGCTCTCTTCCAACCCAAACTATTCTATGATTTTGAACACTTTCCGTGGCAGTGCAGTCACAAACCAGTATCTGATTCAGACTTCCCTCATATCAGCAACTTGACCTCTAGCCTGAGGGACTTCGTGCAAAGCAGCACCACCACTACAGCAGGAGCAGCAGGAGCGAACTCTTGGGGACTACACACAAGAGTGGGATGGAGACCCTGAGGCTCAAAATGAAGAGCATGGGCTGAACGGAGCTGGGCTCAGCAGGACCTCCATCCCCAGCAGCTCCTGGCTGAGCAGAGGGAGCCTCCTAACACCATGTGGAGAGACCACAACTTGTGGAATCACAGGCAATCCCTGCTCCTGCTGGACTCTCCATGTGGAGGGAAGCTTGAGCTTGCAAGCCCCCTGCAGTAAGCAGGGACATCCTGCACTAAATCAAATTGCACAGAGCCTGAGAAAGCCTTGGATATCTCCAGGGATGGGGCCTCCACCACCTCTCTGGGCAACCTCTTTCAGTGTTTCACCACCCTCATGGGGAAGAACTTCTTCCTCATATCTTGTCTAACCCTGCCCTGCTCTAGTTTCAAACCACTGATCCTCATCCTGTGGCTCCATGCCCTCCCCAGCTTTCTTATATGCCCTGAAGGCTTCCTTCTTCTCTTCTCCCAGAACAGAACAAAACCTGCTCAAGCAGAACGAGCAGGAAAGAGCCACCAAGCACCACCACCAAATATCACCCAGTAAATTACAAGCACTTTGCAGAAGATGGGATGTCTCTCCTCAACAGGAGAGAAAACCAACTCTCACTGCACTTGAGCACCCTGGGCAGCAAGACTAGAAGGGTCATTCCACTCTAAAGACACCAAGAGTGTTACTTCATAAATACCCTTTTTGAAAATACGGGCAAAATCTCAGTTGATCAGGGAGGACAGGAGGGAAAGGATTGCCAGTGCATCACTGCTGGTCCTGCTCAGTACTGAAACCCAGAACACAGGTTTCAATGGAAGGGGCTATCTGGGGCAGAAGGTGCTTTCAGATGTTCCCTGGGGAACAACTAATCCAAACATCTTTGCAGTATATCACTACCCAACCTGGCAAATTAGAAGTACATCAACATGAAGAGAAAGCTGAAAGTGGCAGATCAATCTATAACGTTAGTAGGGAATGAAGGCAAACCAATAATTCTGAGTCACACTGGAAATGATCAGCTGGGAGCAGGGGCTCTTCCAGCCATCACAGTGACTCTTTGGAATATAAATAATGTCAACTATTACAATGATGGCTCCACACTGGGCACTTCTTAGCAAAACAAATGATGCATTTTGCACACTGTCATCTGCAATGTTATCAAGGTAGAATGAAAGGTTGTAATTTAAATGATCTTTTAATTTTGCTACATTTTTTTTCCTTTCTAATTTTATTCAGGAGGGAATTCTTGAGCAATTTTCAGCCTGTGACATGTCAGCACCACTGAGAACATGAAACAACTTCACTCAACTAAGTCTCATGGAAGAAACTCTCCTCACCACAAGCAGAAAGTGACCATAAAAGACACAAGAAAAGACAGAGCTACGAGGAGCTGATCTTGAAAATTATCCTATTAAAAAGCTGTATAAAATAAAGGGGTTTGGAAGTTGTAGTGGAAAAAAACTGTTAGATGAAGGCAGCAGGGGCATTAATGTGTACCTGATATTGCAGCAGGCTTTATTTACCTACCTAAGCATCCTGAATATAAGTAGAGCATAATGCTCAGAATGCCACATAAAAGTTAATCCTATGCTTTGCAGGGAGACAGTTGATGAATCAGATTAGTGAAGCAAACACTGCACAGAGAGGGAGAGGCAGAGCAAGACAGAATGAAGCTGGGCTGACAGCAATCCTGCAACTGGTCCCAGTGCTCATCTGCTGGGATCGTGTCCAGTGCAGCAACCTGCAGCACTGGCACCATCTCCAGCAAGGACCCCGTGCACCAGCAGGGTTATATCCTATCTCATGGTCCTACCTCCTCTGGAGCCTACCAACCATCACTTCTGACAGTGCTGGTGGTGGGACAGGGACAGTCCTACTGCCCACAGTCCTGGGCAGCCACAGTGTGGGCACACAGACATCAAGGTGAGGATCATTCCTTTGGAAATCAGCAGCACATGATCACACACAGCCCTGTATATACCTGCAGTACCAAAACCACAAGCCTTTCCTGTGGCAATCACAGAGTATATAGGGTGGCTGGAAGGAAGCAGCACATCTAATGGGGCTGGAAGTGACAGCCCATCTTTCCCCTTGCCATAGATGCCATGTTTTAGGGCCTGACGCTCCACACCAGCTGATGGACTGCCTCTTCCACTCTGCTAAAAAGGTCAGAAAAATTAACTAAGTACACACATCCCAAAGAAGCTTCATATTAAGATATAGTATGGGAAAAACAGAAAAATAAACACACACTGTCTGCTCATGGGTGCTCTGATAGCAAGTGTGTGGCTCTGCCCCAAGGGAGAATGCTCAGTAACAAATCCTGTTAGTCTTCTCTGCCTGCCAGAGGAAAAGATGGTCTGTCCTAATCTGGATGACTCCACAACCTTCCTGGTCTACCACATGAGGGCACAGGGAATGGTAAAATCAACTTTATAGTCATACAGGGAGTAGTTCAGATCCACTCAAAGCATGAGGCTCAACTTCATTTATCTTTATTAAGTTTACTTCTCAGCAATAGGCCAAAAATGGATGCCTGGAACAAGTCTGGAATGTTTTAGCACTGCAAAAATACCCATAAGTTTGCTTTTTAAAGGATGTTTTCGTGACATAGAAGACTGCAGAAGGACTGCCACACTCTGTGGCACAGGAGAATGAGAGCTCTCATCAGCTAAACTGCCTTAATTCCCACCATACAATGAAGTTGTGAAAGTCAACATATGGTTAGATAGTATTTATTACTATTAAGCAAATGCAATTAACACAAGAGTGTAAGTAACAGGAAATAATCAGATTGGAAGTGTATGCAGGCAGAGCTGGACCATTCATAGCTGTGCATCACCAAACAGGATTATTCATTCCCTGAATTACCTGGGAAATGGCTTTCCCAACAGCCAACAGCTTTCCATACAGCTTCTCCCAACACCCAGACAGATTTCTGTACTACCTCTGTGAAGAGAGGGGGTGATTGGTCTCTTCTCCCCAGGAACAGAACATAGGACAAAAGGAAATGGTCTTAAGTTGTGCTAGAGCAGGGTTAGCACAGATACTGGAAAAAATTTTGACAGTGAAAAGGTTATCAAGCATTGGAAGAGACTGCCCAGGGAGGTGGTTGAGTCATCATCCCTGGAAGAATTTAAGAGATGGGTAGACATAGAGCTTAGAGATATGGTTTAGAGATGGTTCTTGTCAGAGCTGTGTTAAATGCTTGGACTCCATAACATGAAATGTCCCTTCCAACCAGAGCCATTCCATGATTTTATGAGTCACTGGCAGTTGGTAATGGGCTGTTTTGAAGATATCAACTACAGCAGCTTCCTTTATTGCTGTCTGGTTTTTAACATCATCCAACGTGACCAAAACAACTTCTAGAAGCTGCCACTCAGGAGCTGCCAAGACCACTGCAATCTCAGAACGTTAGAGAAGCCTGCAGCTGCCTTGATCCAAATGCTATCACAAGAAGATGAAAGGCTGAAGAACATTGTGACACCATAAAACCAGACATTACAGCGAGGGCCTTTTGACAGCACCATGGCTGCTTCCATTGTGGGGAGAGGTTTGCTCAGATTGAGAGGGACGTGGCTCTCCAGCAGCCACCATGCACCAGCAGGTACGTCCAGAGCCACTGACATTCAGCAACTGCATCCTGATCTCATAAACCTATTTGGTGAGCAATATGTTATGCTCCTTTTCATTTTAGGTGCAGAAATAAAAATAACAAAGAAAAGTAATGTGGAGAGGCTTCATTATCATCTGCCTGTAAAACCCTACTGCATGCTGCTAATGACATCCTTCACATCCAGGATCTTATTTCTTTTGCAGTGGTACCACAGAACGTCAAAGCTGATGCGTAATAAGGCAAGCAATGATAAAAAAGTGAAGTTGCAACCTGTGGAGGCTCTTTTAAACATTTCTGAAACAAAGGGTTTAAAAATCAAACTATTCAGGTTCATTGTTCTATTAAAAAAAATTATATATATATTGCCCACAATGTTATTGTTCTGCTTCCCTTTTGAAGAGCAGAAAAGACTTTGATATTCTTAGAGAGAGGTGCAAGGTACTATTTTAACACCATCCTCTAGCACTTTCTTTTTTTGCTGCTTGTAGAACAAAGAGTGAGCTGAACCTTCCCCAAATAAAGGCACATCTCAGGTTTTGACAGGTACTGACAGGAGTTGAATTTGATTTTTGAGTTTTGAGGGGTTTTGTTTTTTTTTTTTAAAGAGGAGGACAAAATGCTACCAGAGAGCAGTGTCAGTGTGAGATGTTCCCTCAATGGATCACTAAGCACCCAGGGTGGAATATCCCTGGCCTTTTTTCATTGTCTAAAGTAGCTTTTTGCAGTCACAAAGTAATGATTTATTTCAAATCTGGAGTTGAATATATTACTGCTTCAAGATGTTAGTTAAGGGGACTAACTCAAAAGGAGTTTGGCTATCAGAAAGAATTTCTACCTTAGAAATGACCAACACTGCAGCAAAATGTGTCTACATGGATTTTGAGTGATTTTGAGTTATTTTACATGATGACACCAGAGCCTCAATACAACATAAAGAGCATAAAGGACAACAGGAGTCAAAATGCAGAACTGGAGATGCTGCTCCTTCAATATGACCTCCCATCCAGAGAACTGCCCCAAGCTCTGACACTGCCAACTTCATATCCCAGAAATTTAACCTGAAAAAGCAACATTTGATGGTGCTTTGAGATAAGTTTTAAGGATGGTTCTTGTCAGAACTGGGCTGTTGGGTGGACTTTGTGATCTGAAAGGTCCCTTCCTTCTTGGGCAATTCTATGACTGTATGAGATATACCTTACAAATTAAGTGCCCCTTATAAATTAAATACAAATTAAAAAATAATAAAAACTTTTAAAAAGTAAAAACATAGCCCTGTAGGAATTCACAGTTTTTGTAATTTTTTTTTTCTTTTTCACTCCTAGCATTTTCCCCACCTACACAAGCTCATGATCAGTGTTTGATTGAATTTCTATATCTACTGATTTCACTGTCTAGAGCTCAGATCTGGAAACCATCAACCCCAGGCTAGGGGCTCTTTGAAAATCCACCTGCCTGCTATCAAGTCATTGAGATTTTAGAGTTCTCATGCCTGAGAAGTCCTTATATCACACCAAAGTTCTACTAATACAAGCTCTCTCTTTGAAGGATCCCACCAAATGTGAGAGAGGCCCATTCATGCATCTCCAAAGTTACACCTTTCACCAGATAAATCATCAAGTGCCACTAGAAGAAGTGCTGGAGCAGCTCTGCCTCTGCTCCAGGTCTAAACACAGCGTGGCCAAATGGAAAAGTGAGGGAGAATGAAAAATGAAGCTAGAGAAATCAGAGGTGTCTCAAAGAAAAATGATTTGCAGTGCTTTTGTTTCTCATAACAGAGCTGTCAACTTTAGGCAAAAAAAAAAACCCTCAGTGTTTAATTTAAACACTGCACCATAACTCAACAAAATGCTGAAGTAGCCCAGAGGAGGGACAATTTGTACAGGCAACTAAAGCACCAGGACTTCCCAAGGCATTCACATTAAGCTAAAAATCCAACATTAAACAAAGCACTATAAAAACAAGGCAAAAATCCCAACTAAAATGTGGTGAGCGGGCGAGGGGGTAATTCATAAAGACAACTACTAATTTTCACTGTGATTCACTCAGTGAGTAACCCCCACAGCTGCTGCTCTCCAAGCAGCAAGGGAGAGTTGAGCAGGGTACAAAAGCACTGCTTAATGATGCTGTAGGATCTGCAAGTGCAGAATTCCAGAGTGAGGAAGGTCCATGGGCGCAGATCATCCTCCTGCTCACCCCCTACAGCAGGCAGGGCACAGCAGTCAGGGACTTTCCTGCTGCCTGTAGTTCCTTCACAACTGGCACCTCGTGCCACCAAAACCTCTCACCTGCTGCAAAGACACCAACTCATTTTGAGGGATTCTGCTGCTCCCCTGCTGCAGTGTCCCATCAATACTCATATAAATACAGCATCTATGGAGGAACGGAGCTTTTAAGCCATGTGCAGGTATGAACTGACTGCTGCTCTCCAGCCCACCCAATAAAAGGCTTTTCTACTCCCAGTATTATCACAGAATCACAGAATGTCAGAGGTTGGAAGGGACCTCAAGAGATCAGCTAGTCCAAGCCCCTGCTGAAGCAGGAACACCCAGATCAGGTCACACAGGAAGGTGTCCGGGTGGGGTTTGAATGTCTCCTGAAAAGGAGACCCCACACCCTCTCTGGGCAGCCTGGGACATTCTTGTCTCACCCTCACCCTGACAAAGCCTCTTCTGTGGAACTGAGGAGGTCACTGAGAAGAGCCTGGCTCCATCCTCCTGACACTCTCCCTTTTTACATATTTATAGACATGAATGAGGTCACCCCTCAGTCTCCTCTTCTCCAAGCTGAAGTGACCCAGCTCTCTCAGCCTTTCCTCACGAGGGAGATGCTCCAATCCCTTCATCATATCAGTGTCTCTCTGCTGGACTCTCTCCAGCAGTTCCCTGTCCTTCTCCCTGTATACAGTATTCCAGATGTGGTCTCCCCAGGGCAGAGAGGGAGGAAGTGCTAAGCTTCCCCAATGCACCTTGGAGCATAGATTCAGCTTGTTTAGGGTGTGCAGTCTCAAAAAGAAAGAGTCACACAAAGACCCTTTTGCAGCAGAAAAGCATTTACAGGGGAGCCAAGTGCAGGGGATGCACATGGAGCTCCCCAGAGCTGTGCTTGAACCTCTGACCTCCACTGGAGCAGCCACACAACCTACAGAGCCCAAACCAACTCACAGCAGACATGCAAAACCTCTTCCTCCTCTATCTCTGATCAGGAAATCCTAGAAAAATAGATGCACACACACAAAAAAGCAGAGTACACCACTGAGATAGCTCTGCTTTGGATCATACAGATCTAGCGTGGGGTTTTGCTGAAGTCAGCTTTGCCACTGAATACACAAAACTGGGAGGGAAGTATGCAGAAAACATTTAAGTATCTGCTTGTTGATCCATCACCTTAGATGTTGAGTATGCTACTCCAAGTGTTTCCTTCCTAAATTGCCTGTTGGGAACAACTGTTGGCATCAGTGTGGCTTTTTTTTTTTCCAGGTCAGCTTTGGGAGTTTTGAGCAGACCCCAACTTCCAGCTGAGACCAGTCACTGACCAAAGACCTGCCCAGATGTTTCCACTCATCTGGGCATTCACACCTGAACTACAACCTGCAAACTGACTTCCTGCAGCCCAGACTGGGACTGAGACATAAGAAAATCCAGATTCTTCTGAGGGTCAAAACTCCTTAGTATCAGTTTGTGAAATGAAGCTGGGAGTTTTGCAGCCCTGGGGATAATTGATAAGCTGCAACAGTGAAATCTCATCTTCCAGACTCATCCATGAACAGAAGCAGAGTTGGAGGAGGGTTTGCTTCACCTCGTGCTGTCAACCCTTTCCTTCAGTGTCAGGTCCTACTTTGGACAGGATCAGAGGAAAAGCCAAGGACAGCCTATCCCTTCTGGTTTTAAGACAAAAAGTCCCTTATGCTGAACTGACACATGTTCAAGAATGGCACAAGCAAGACAGTAGGAAAAGGAGCTGCAGATGCCTTTGAGAAGAGGGAAGTGCACCCCCAGCATCTCCTAAGCAGAGCTCACTTCAGGTTTGTGCAGATGCCCCAGTGGACTACCCTGTCCTGTCACAGCCTGGCACCAAGATTTTCAAAGTAAGCATCCCAACTGGTGAACCAAACTTAAAAAAGATGTCATGAGGAGAAAGGAAAACAGAGTGCTGCTGCTGCCACCATCTGTCAGAGGCACACTGCGAGCAGGGATAGGGAAGTGTCCCAGCAAGAGCACAGCTTCAGGGCACAGAGCCACCACATGGAGAGCCAGCAGACAAAAGGCAGCTGCTGGGCACAGACTCCTTCCTACCACTTCAGGCAGCTGGCACGGGCACAGTCCTCACGCTGTAAAGATCACCCAGCAGCACGCAGAAGATGTCTCCAGCCAGCCTGAAGTATGATGGAATCAGAAGTAAAAAAACTTCCAAATGACAGTTCATGTTGCGAGGGAGAAAACTGAGCCGAGCTCCAGGATGGAAGAGGCAGAAAGATGTTTGTGTAAATACACACGGAAAATCCTGGGGCAGAAAAGCCAGCCCTTACCATGATGTGAAATCAGGACGTGAAAGAGGGGATCAGAAGTCCTGCCCTGCCATGGTCTGTGGGCTGGAGGAGGGTGGTGGGAGAAGGAGAGAGAGAGGGAATGGTGGAAAAGTGAGGCCAGAGAGCAACACTTGGTGCCTGAGATCCTATTAATGCTGTATAAGCACAGGTAAAGTCCCCACAGCACTGTGAGAGACACATGTCCTCACCACCACCCCACGTGTGGGCACCACTCCGGGGAGACAAGAGCAGCAGCTTTTCCCATGGCAGAGACCAACAGGTCCCAGTGCCAGGGCAACACTTCAATCTGTCCATCCTCTTGGGAGTGCTACAGCTGTCACATCCACAGTCAGCCACGATAGCTTTGTGGATAGTTTTTAGAATCTAAAAATGACTCATGCATTTTCCTGATACCCTTTCAAAGGATGAGGAGGTGTCACTCCATCTTTCAAAGCTGCAGTTCACAGTGGATGGAAGGACTCTATCCCAATCTGGTGGGCTACTAGGGAGGCATATCCAGCTGAGCAGGGATGGGAGCTTGTCACATACTCAATGGGAGGAAAAATCTGCCTGATGCAAAGAAAGAGCTACAGAGAAGTCCAGCTGCTGGGACAGCCATGAAAGGTGACCACAAGCCATCCCAAGCCAGTATAGAAGGAAAGAGAAACCAGCAGACACTCTGTTTGCATCTGGGCATCACTGATCCCAGGCTGGTGGTGGATCCCCATCCCAGTTCTCCCCAGCACCCCAGGTGGCAGCCAGGAGGCAGAGACTGCCACTGCAGAGATAGGCTAGGAGAGGCAGAAATATCCTCTTCCTCAGCTCCCATCTCTGCTGTGATAGAACATTCAGCCTTTTACCAAACAATTTACCAGTTGAGAAGGCGAAGAGGCAGCACTGAGTGGAAGGAAAAACTGAGCATAGAGCCAGCTGGAAAAAATATTTCCATAAAGCTAATTTTTAGCCAAAGCCCCCTACCTCCTTTTTATTTTTTTTTTTTCCCTTCTGTGTACTATCTCTTTAGGAGACTTCAAGCAGTAATTACTCTAATGAATTAGTCCATGGGAGAAGAGGCAAACATACACTTCAATACTTAGCCAGTNGCGTATTTTTAGCCCAAGCCCCCTCCCCCCTTTTTATTTTTTTTTTTTTCCCTTCTGTGTACTATCTCTTTAGGAGACTTCAAGCAGTAATTACTCTAATGAATTAGTCCATGGGAGAAGAGGCAAACATACACTTCAATACTTAGCCAGTTCTATCAGAGACATTCTGCAGAAGAAAAGTACTTAGCATTCTACACTGATGGCTTGCATCCAGTAACTAATTAATCCTCTCAGTACAGAGGTATATGTTGGAGATTTTTTTCCTAAATGTGGAAAAAAAAAAAAAAAAAAAAAAAAAAAGTGCACTGTCTCATGCCAATCTGCAGCAACAAAATGTCACTTCTTTACCAGAGAACAGGAACACTGGTTTAGGGACTGATGCCACAGGTTTGCACCAGCTCCATGCTTCCTCCAAGGACCATCATGCTTTACAGTTACCCCAAAAAGGCCAGATGTTGGACAAGAAATTAGCTCCTTTAAATCCATTCAGGGAAATGAGTTTCACAGCCTAGTTTCTCCTTAAGGATGATGATGTTTATTTCCTCAGCAAGATCTAAATTAAATTCAGGCCCGTTTGAATATAGAGCAGCATCTATCATGGTGACTCCCCAGCCAAGTGTTGATATGGTTTATCGTCTTGCTGTCAGGAAATACTGCTGTGTGGCTTTCAGGAGACTTCCTCTCCAGCCCTGAGGCAGGATATTCTCTGATGGCCAATATGGTGCCTCTGCAAAGCTCTGTGTGCAGCCAGAAGAGGCTTGAGGCTCTTTTCTCATGGCTTGGGCAATGCCCAAGTACAGCAGGACTGTAGGGAACCAGGCAAAGAGACAGATTTAGATGCTGTCTCCAGGGTATTAGGGGGCTTCAGAGTCACAGAGTGGGTCACTCCCAGAACTGGCCCATTGCTAAACATCACAGAACCCCCCACAGAAATGCAGCTTACCCACTCTGCTCCTTACACCCAGACCCATGGACAAGAAATGGGTTAAAGAACCAGAAAAGACAGTGACTCAAACCAGAAAACACAGTCTCTCAAACAAGGATTTCAAGTAGCCTGCAAGGGATGGAATGTCTCATGCTCTTACATGCCCACAGTGGCAGTGAAATGTTTCATTCTTCCAAAAGTTTGAGAGCAGGTTTGGAGGCTTTGTATTTCTGATGCAGTAATTGTTTAAATATAAAAACCCATATGGCACTTGCTAGGATGCAATTCACTTTCAGCACAAAGCTGCAATGAATTTAGGTGAACTTTCATGAGTATGTAAAAAGGTCATTTACAAAGATATACAGATAGAATTTGTAGAGAATATCCCTCTCAGCCAGTGCAGGCAATGATCATGAGGCAACTCAATTCATTAATTTAGCTAAATTTTCATGAGTATGTAAAAGGGTCATTTTCAAAGACACACAGACTCAGTTCCTAGAGACTATCCCTCTCAGCCAGTGCAGGCAGTGCCCATGAGGCTGTGACTCAACACACTCAGGTTGGTATCAATAGTCTTCAGCCCTCCTGCAGGCAAAGTGAATCTGCATGAAACCTGCCAAATTGCACCCAAATTGCACCCAAATCTATTACAGTCACAGAGAACAAAGATCAGATGTGTTCTCCCCTTGGTAAGAAATTGTTGGCATCTTAAGTTTATTGTGCAAACAGCTAACATCTTGGGTAAATTTCAAAACCTGAGCAGAAACAATATATTTCAAGTGCTGATGTGTTTAATACCTCCAAATCTTCATTATAAAACCTCTTTTTTCTTGCCCCCAAATATTGCTAGAGCAGGACACAGGGATAAAGCGTATCAAAAGGATGAATTATGCTCAGCACAGCTCAAAATGAGCTGAGATTGCTCAATCTCAAACTGGGTAATCAAGACAAGGAACACCAGCACCCTCAGAAGTAAGGCCACATGTATGTGTAGGAGAGTGTTAAAATGGATGTGAAATGATGGTAAGGATTCTGCTCAGAGCTCCTGGAAAAAATTAGAATCACAGGCTGTGGTGGAGGAGGAAGGTAGAGATCTGATACAAGAAGGATGAAAGGACAGCACACCCTGATGTGTACTGCTGAGAGAGTCAATATTAGCTGGAGCGATCCAACAGTCTGACCAAGAGCTCCCTTCTTTCTTTCTTAATGAACTGGAAAGATTTTCTGTTGTGCACA
The DNA here is from genome assembly GCA_013400935.1 of Turnix velox. Taxonomy (NCBI): domain Eukaryota; kingdom Metazoa; phylum Chordata; class Aves; order Charadriiformes; family Turnicidae; genus Turnix; species Turnix velox. Next base: position 61,843 of record VZTY01023980.1, on the reverse strand, counting down.
TAAGAGTGTCTGCATTTTGAGAAAAAGCAGAGAGCTCTGTTCAAATGGATCTCCCTTGCTGCCTGTTCCTGTAAAGAAATGCAACAGCTTTTGTGAGCAGCTGAGGAGGTCACCATCAGAAGTTGACTTGCATCCTTTGACTGCTCTAATACAAGCAAGACTGCTGGATTTTGTATTTTTTGAGCATCTTACTAAAGGCAGCAGCAGGGAGGAAACTAGAAGCAGGCACGTATTTGGCTCTGCTCACATCTTTCTATCGGCAGACTCCAGCACTCATGGAGGTGACTGGCTCAGACTGATAAACTGCCCCATGTGCTGGATCCCTGAATCACAGCAACGTCTGACAAGGCTTCAAAGTCACTTTGCTAGGAACTCTGAATTAATTTTCCCCTCCTCTGTGTAAGGAGAAGTGCTAATTCTTATTACAGATCCGAGGAACCATCACAGGATGAATCACCTAATGAATTACTGTAGTATTGGATTCTCTGCAGATGGCCTTGCCTCCTCCTACAGCTCCCTCAGCGCATGTCTGCTGCTTTCTCTTGGGGACTTATGCAGTACTGAAAGTCCTGGTATCCCACAACAAGATAACAGAAGCATCAGTCACTGGACAAACTCTGCATTTCAACATGGAAAGGGCCTGTACAGCTGGCTGTGCCCTGAACTAACCTCTTGGACCCTGTGGGAACATTTATGACATAAAGCTAAGACAGCCATAACTACATGAAGTCCAGCCAAGCATCCAGAGCTGCATCATAAAGTTTTGTGGTACAGCTCAAACAAGATACACTGGGAGGCAGCCAAGCAAAGTCCAGCTGGAACACCAGAAGGAAACCTAGATCTTCTCTTTCAGTGGTAGCAGTGAGAATCAAGGCCATACACATTGCCTGTCCTCAATTTGAACCAACAGGTTTAATGAGATTTGTTCTGCTCCATCTACCCTCAGCTATGCACCTTCAGCAGTATCTTCTTCTTCAACACCTAAAGAAAAGCAGGATTCCTTGCACAGAGAGGATAACCATCAGAGAGCTCTCATCCTCTTCCACAAGACAGCACGAGAGGGGCACATCACCCTTGACGTCTACAGAATCCATTCAGAATTCCAAAACAGACCTAAGAAAAAAGCTCACTCTCTTCCATTGCTACTTCCAGGACAGTCTCTCAGAACAACACCCCCTCAAGGTAGCAGAAATGAGGAAAAAATGTAATATCAGCATTTCATTTGCCAAAGGAAAGAGCAGCCAGAGAGCAGCAGGAAAAGTCACCAACAATTACACTAGCTAGAGAGTAATTTAGGTAGTAAATCCAGGCAGATCACTGGGAAAAATAAAAGCTTAGGTGCTACATCACAGATATCCCAACACCAAGTAAAATAGATAGCAGAGGATGTGCTGTGTTCTCATGGGATTTGCCATGAGAGCACAGCACATTAATGTAACATCTCTAAACACTAAAGCAGAGCACCTTCTGCTCATTCCTTATCCAGCAGGCCAGGGGAGACACTCCAAGGAGATGTTTTGGGCATAAATAATCATAATACCCCTGTGGAGAGAGTCTTAAATTACTCAAATATATAGGATCTTCATGGAGTATGTGCTCTGAGTCCCTATGGAGTCCTGTTTCCCCAGAGGTTCTATGGCTCCATGTTTTCCCCAGCCACACAGGCACAGACTTATAGATTTATACTCTGACTACAACATATCACATAAAATTAAAGTCACTGTTCCCAAGGAGCATTAAGTAAAGCAATGAAATGAAATGTCAGAAGGCCGTGGAGCTTGTAAGGAGCTTCTTCTTCAATGTGCAATACAACAAAAAGGCACCAAGCCCTGCTCTAACAAGCTGCAGAACTGAGCTGCTCATATGAACAGTCCTTAAACTATTTCAGCTCAGCTTTGATTGCTCCCTTCTGATAACCCAGCTCCCTCAGCCTTGGGCACCTGCCCAAGCTGCTGATGCAGGGTTTGCATCCCTGACCTGGCACTGGCACCTCTCATAACACATACCTTAACCATTAACAAAATGTCAGGCATTTTTAAATACAGCAAGGTTTATAGCAATGAAGATAAATTAATCTCCAGCAGATAGCCTTTATCCCATTTTCATCAGCACTCTGCCAAGCCAGTTACATACCTCTAGGCCACTGTAAGCATTTGGAAGTCCCAGTTGTCTTCTGTGAGCCATGAGAGCACAGCACTGTTAGGTCCATCCGTGGTCTTTGTCCAGATGTTGTGCTGCTCATGGACCCTCCCTCCCCATCACGCCAGCACTGGTTAGCAGCAGCCTGCCTGCTTTGCTTTTTCTATGGGGCTCTATGCAGACAGGTTGGACATGTTTCCAGTTTTGCTTCAGCTTTTCTTCTGACAGATGCTTTAATGCAAGTTACCTCAAAACTGACAGCCTTTCCCCAAGGTGCAGCACACAGCCCTGCCTCTGCCCTTCCAACTGGATTTCTCTCCACCCCGACTCAGAGAAATGCAGCCTCCAGCTCAGCTCAGTCCAGCTCAGCTCAGCTCAGTCCAGCTCAGCTCAGTCCAGTCCAGTCCAGCTCAGCTCAGCTCAGTCCAGCTCAGCTCAGCTCAGTCCAGCTCAGCTCAGTCCAGTCCAGTCCAGCTCAGCTCAGTCCAGCTCAGCTCAGCTCAGTCCAGCTCAGCTCAGTCCAGCTCAGCTCAGTCCAGTCCAGTCCAGTCCTGCTCAGCTCAGCTCAGTCCAACTCAGCTCAGCTCAGTCCAGCTCAGCTCAGCTCAGTCCAGCTCAGCTCAGCTCAGTCCAGCTCAGCTCAGCTCAGCTCAGTCCAGCTCAGCTTAGTCCAGCTCAGCTTAGTCCAGCTCACCTCAGTCCAGCTCAGCTTAGTCCAGCTCAGCTTAGTCCAGCTCACCTCAGTCCAGCTCAGCTTAGTCCAGCTCAGCTTAGTCCAGCTCACCTCAGTCCAGCTCAGCTTAGTCCAGCTCAGCTTAGTCCAGCTCACCTCAGTCCAGCTCAGCTTAGTCCAGCTCAGCTTAGTCCAGCTCACCTCAGTCCAGCTCAGCTTAGTCCAGCTCAGCTTAGTCCAGCTCACCTCAGTCCAGCTCAGCTTAGTCCAGCTCAGCTTAGTCCAGCTCACCTCAGTCCAGCTCAGCTTAGTCCAGCTCAGCTTAGTCCAGCTCACCTCAGTCCAGCTCAGCTTAGTCCAGCTCAGCTTAGTCCAGCTCACCTCAGTCCAGCTCAGCTTAGTCCAGCTCAGCTTAGTCCAGCTCACCTCAGTCCAGCTCAGCTTAGTCCAGCTCAGCTTAGTCCAGCTCACCTCAGTCCAGCTCAGCTTAGTCCAGCTCAGCTTAGTCCAGCTCACCTCAGTCCAGCTCAGCTTAGTCCAGCTCAGCTTAGTCCAGCTCACCTCAGTCCAGTCCAGCTCACCTCAGCCCAGCCCAGCTCAGCTCAGCTCAGCTCAGTCCAACTCAGTTCAGTCCAGCTCAGCTCAGTCCAGTCCATCTCAGCTCAGTTGTCCTGCTTGGCTCAGCTCATCTCATCTCAGTCCATCTCAGCTCAGCTCAATTCAGTCCAGCTCAGCACAGCTCCTCCCAGTTCAGCTCAGCCCAGCTCACCTCAGCACATCTCTGTCCAGCTCAGCCTAGTTCAGCTCAGCTCCATCCAGCTCAACTCAACTCAGCTCAGTCCAGCTCAGCCCAGTCCAGCTCAGCTCAGTACTATGGTGCAGCCCTTCTCCAGCTCAGGTCCCACACCACAAGTATGAGGATCACTCCAAGCTTTAGGAGAAAGCTAAAACCAACGAAGCCTCCCATAGAAAAAGAGTTATTTTTGATTTTGCTCAGCTTCTCAATTCAGGCAAGATGGAGCACAGCCCAGAAAAGGGTGAAAATCTGAGGATAACAAGACTGTTTCTGTCAGTGACACGGCAGATCTGTAGCCTGCAGCCAACCTTACTGACACCACTTGCTTAACTTTCACAACATTTTCCTCATATTTAGCCTAACACCTCATTTTTTGAAGCACAGACTTTGTAAAATGGATTTTACTAAGCCAACTATTTAATACATCTCCTTAATTCTTTTCACAACCCTAAGTATTTTTGGCTTTCATGTGCTGTGGAAAGCACCCACCATTCACCTCTGCATCCCACACTGCCATTCCCAGTCCCAGCAGCTCACCACAGCCCCAGCCACAGTGAAGAGCCTCTATACTCCAGAGGGACTGGCCATTTTGCAGCATCTTGTTTTGAGAAGTGCATGCTTCAGAAATTTTGCACCAATTTGACAAATTAATTATAAAGTACCTCACTAGTAGCAGCGAAATACTTCTTATTTGCATTCACTTAACTAAAAACAGGATTCAGGGGGAAAGTCCAAGATAGGCCCAGCTTGATTCAGTTCCCTGTTTATTCCCAGTGCTCAGTGACTCAGCTAATGAAAAGCTTATGGGACAGCAGGCATCACTGGCTATTTCTTCAAAGCCCACTTGGGGACAGATGCAGTACTGCCAACATTTGAATCCCAACCTTCCCTGCTCACGCAAGTTCTGGGCAGAAAACATTCTAGATGCCAGAGGTTTGACTGAGCTCACACCATCCCAGTCACCCAGCAAGGCTTCCTTTGTGCAGCCATGGTGCCAGTTTCCCATTCTGCTGCTGAGCCCAGTTTCATTCTCAGCTCCTTCCCATGCTGCACAAGCTGTACATCTCATTTTTGACATTTCTAGACATTTTGCTTAAATCCCCTATTATTCACATGTGCAAACATCTCTTGGAGGACACTCCAAAACTCAGTTGTCCATACAACACCGGTTAAGAGGTTCACAGAGGTCTTTAGATCACCATAAGAGCTGAGCTGATCCCACCTGTAAATGAATAAGTTACATAGTCACAGCCAAATTTGAGCAGCAACCCTCTTTCCACCCACTGCTCACAACACAGCAAAGTACCCTGCATAGCCCTTCTATTTCAGACAAAAGACATTTCTTCTTCTAGATAGATATGATGAATGAATCTGAAAAGCAAAGCAGAAAAGTTTGAGAAACTTCTTTCTTGAGCATGGGTCATTTGGTATGTCATTTGGTAGAGCACCATCTTTCATCTATCTACAAAGCATGTTAATTTCATAAATTAGAACTTGAATATTGCTATACCTGATGAAAACCATAAAATAAGTTGGGTTTGTCTGACCCTGGGACAGTGGGCAGTGGTAGGATGTGCACAAGCTCAATCTCATCTAGATTTTTTCCCTGCTTTTTTTCTCAGAGGGGACAAGGTACAGCCCTGGCAGCCCTTCTTCCTTTCTTTATGTCTGTAAAACCAAAAGTTTGCTACCTCATACCTGCTCATTCACCACCAATTTCTTGTTACTCCTCCATCACAAAAGCAGCAAGCTATAGCTGTGGGTCCATGTCCCCTATGGTGAGTGACCCCACCCCTTGCTTGTCACACCTCCTTCCTGCAACCACCTCAGCACATCTTTGCTAACTCTCCCACTTCCATCATGTGTTTTTAAAGCTCAGCCTGATGAGGTCCTGATTCAAGAGTACAGTTTCTAAGGATATCAGTAAAACACATCCATTCGCATGCTGCGTTATAAAAAAGCAGCTGCATTTAGTAATCCTAGAGCTACTACAAAGAGAAATATTTACAATGAGGGATGGAGCGTCTGAAGGTCAGAAAGCACAACAACAACAACGACAAATACCAGGGGAAACACCACATGAATAGGAAACAAAAAGCTGAAGGAAGCTTTGAAAAGACAGCAGTGAAAACCAAAAGATGGTACAAACCGGTGAGGAGCTCACAAAACATGAGCCAAAAAATGTCAAGGCTTCTCCTCTGTCTTGTGCTGGAAAAAGAGAGAACAGCCAGAGGGGTGATGGGCCAACAATTTAAAAATAAATATAATTTGTCAGCTAGTCCAGTGGACGTTTATGCCAAACACCAGCAGCTGAGAGTGAAGTAGGTTTCAAAAGAGAAGAGGGCACTGACAGTGCCTTTGAGAAGAGCTCAGTCTCAACTGAAGAAATGAGACTCCAGTGACTGAGAGACCTCGATTTCCTCCCAAGGACCATGAGCTCAGTTTCAGGCTGTCTATGCCACCCTTCCCTGCACTGGTTTCTCAGCACTGCCTCTATGGCTGAAGCCTCAGACAGCAAAAAGGAACAGGATGATGTGACCCATCTCTGCAGTTCCCATGCTCCAAAAGCTGCATGGCTCTGTCCCAGAAGGCCCACTTTGTCCCAAACTGGGATGACACATAATCTTCTGGCTCAGAAAATCCCTTCCCTAACGGCTGCTGAGAGCACATCAAGTTGACTGTGTGCAAGTACATCAAGATGAGGCTTGGGGATCCTCCCAAGCTCCATGGGCTGTGTGTAGGTGCCCTTGGTTCTCAATACATGTTTTAAAACTAAGGCCAGTAAAAAATAATTTCATTAGATTGCAAGGAGGGCAAAAGGCACTATATTTTCATTTATTAGCTTCACTTGTGATGTCTTTTGCCCTCAAAGCCCAATGCCAATGACACCATTAGTGCAGCAGCCCCTCTGCAGCCTTATCCCTTGGCTAAGCACAATGAGAGCAGGAACAGCTGCCCCTGCTGCAGCATTAGGAGCAGCCCCAACAGCAGGTGGGAAGACAGAGGAAAGAGATAATAAAAAGAAAGCTGTATATAATTCTTCTCCAATCAGAAATGACAATCACTGCTCACCAACTGCTCCTGGTTCTTTATTCCAACTGGCCAAGCCATCAGAGCAGTTTTGCTGATGAACCCCAATTAGTTGTTTGGTTTGGGTGGCTGCAGGTTGACAGGGATGTAGAGGTTACAGTGCAGAGGAAGCAGAGCACACACATCTGGAATGAGCAGCCATGCACTGGGTGCTAAATGCTTTATGGGGATCACAGAATGGAACTGGAATATATGAAAGATGAGAATTAAAAAAGGTGGGAGGAAATTAATTAATCAAAGAAGAATGGAGGCTAAATGCCAGGCAAGCCACAGAGGTTTATCTCTTCTCACCCCTGGGGTCATGCTCAATGGAAACAGCGAAATGGTTGCCCAGAGAGGTTGTGGCTGGCCACTCCCTGGAGGTGTTTAAGGTCAGGCTAGACAAGGCACTGAGCAACTTGGTCTAGTGGGAGGTGTTCCTGCCCATGGCAGGGGGGTTGGAACTTGATGATCTTGAAGGTCCCTTCCAACCCAAACCATTCTATGATTCTATAAATAATCTCCCTGATCAGAACAAGAAAAAAAACCTCTGACACATGCAGGAAAGTCCCAGAGGTCTTTCCTAATCTCTAGTTTTGATGCCATACAAATTAGCACCTAAATGTTTGCACTGTAAGAAGCACAATCCCAACAGGTCAGTCAGAACCCTGTGAGGGCATCAGCCTGCACATGAGCCCACAACTCTGCCCAGAGAGGTGGTGGAGGCCCCATCCCTGGAGACATCCAAGGCCAGGCTTGCTGAGTCTTTGAGCAACCTCATCTACTGCAGGATGTCCCTGTCACTGCAAGGATTGGACTAGATGGCCTTGGAAGGTCACTTTCAACCCAACACATAACTATGTTTCTGCCTCCTCAGCCTCCTCCTGTTCAGCCATCAAGCTTCTATTTTCATTTAGACTGTTTGGCAAGAGGGAACCTTGTTGCTGAAACACCCCTCTTCAGGCATAACAACCCAGAAACAAGCCTTTTGGAAGTCAATAGTTTTTCCAGAAACATTCCTTTTACTTTCAACCAGAAAACTACCAGCCCATCACCTCAATTTGCTCATTCACAAGCATATCACTGAGCTGTTATTCAGAAGCAAGGAAATATTTTGCTAGATGGCAAGTCTGTCAAATGACAGTAATATTTCTTGTTTGCAATACAAACACCACCAAATAAAAATTTTTATAGGCTTTTCTGTCCTATTCTTGTCTCTCACCACATACCAGACCAGTTAGGGCTGTCGATTTTTTCTTTGAATATTTCCACTCTTTAAAGCTGCTTTTTTTCCAGAAACACTACTGACATTGTTCTGAGTTAATCTCTTTATATTTTCCTTTAGGTTTTGCAGAGACTTCACATAAATGACCACAGGTTACTTCTGGGATTCAAACCCCTCCTCCTTCCTCCCTCCTTAGCTTACTCTTATCTCTCAAAGGATAAACTTAAGTCTATTTGTCTTGACCCCACTATAACCTCTTCATCTCAGTTTTTCCTCAGGTACACTGTTGATCTTTTTATCTATTGTTTCTTCAAATCTATGGTTTGGGTTTAGTTCTATTTGATCCTATGTTTGATACAAGATGACCTGAAGGTTTTGTACCAGGCTGCACAAGCTGTCCTTGGCCTGGCCATCAATCCTGGCATTGATGAAAAGCCAGAAATCATTTGGGATTTTAATTGCAGACACAAACTCAAGCTAAAGGCAGCTGCTGTCTGGGTGCAGTGAGGACTGGGGGCTCCCTGGGGACCGGGGCACTTCCCAGAAACCCAGACAGGATGCAGAGCAAGGCTAAAGCATCAGCCAGCTCCCCAGGGACAAAGATAAGCTAAGGCCAGACTGGGACACCAGACCATAGATGCCTGGGAGTTATGGGGCAAGGGCAGGACTGGCATTTCTCTTGCTTCTTCCCCACTGAACCTTGCCCCACAAGTGTCACCCAGGAGGTCGTAGGAAGCTCTGTCTTGTTGCTACCCTACTACAGAAGTTGTGCCATGTCTTTCCAGCCATCTCATCATTCAACAATTTCTCCCAGTACTTGTAAACCATCCACCAGGACCCCGGTATCTTTGAGCCATGAGGAGGAAAGATTTCATCCTGTTGCCAAGTGCAGGCACATTGTGTCCAAGCTGTGCAAACTCTGCCAAGCTTAAATCTGTGCCTTGATTTCCCCCCACTGATGTTTCAAGCTTTTCTTTGAGCTCATCCAGAATGAATCAAGTAGCAGCACTACTTGTGTTCAAAGCCCTTTTCCTGAAACCATCTGCAGAATGATATTAAGAATGGCAAGTGAGATAATGATAAACCATCTAATTTGCATTTGTGGCTACCGCAGACAAGAAACTGTTGGACTCCAGGTAGGACCCAGAACTACTTTTAATCTTTAACATCAGAGATTGTTATCCAAATGCTCTTTTCTCTCCTTTAAAAGCATTCATGTGTACTCTTTGTAACAGTGCTGTGCACTCCTTTTCTGTATTTCTTCTATCAAATACCTACTGTGCACTTATTTAATGCCTGTTCCATCCATATGGAAGTAAATGTACACACAAACTCCAAGTGACAGCAATTCACTTTTATAATTAGTCATCTCCCTGTCTGCACATCCTCCTCCATACATGGTGCTGCCTGGAGATGGTTGATCTGTTCACAGACCTACAGATATTACAGATCTGTATCACAATAGCTAATACTTTAAAGCTTTGTAACCAAAAAGGTGCAAAAATTTCCCTTCCAACTCGATGGATTCTATGATTCAAATTCTCTTTTGAGTTAGACATTAAAGCTCACTACAACTACTGCCACCCTGGATCTGAGCTTCCCTTCAACACCACAGCACCTGCAGTTGGCACAGAAAAGACTTCAAATTTTCAAAGCAACATAAAACATGATAAATTCATATGAGTTTGGTGACACTGGATTTCCAGAACATTTCAGTGTTTTCTTGCTTTAGGATCAGAATAACTGACTACCCTCAGGAAAAATGTTAATATAGGATGAGTGAGCCCCTTAGGAATGTATATCTATTTACTGAAAATAAGCTGCAGGTCATGTGAGCCTGAACAGTGTAATTCCCTTTGCCTCAGTCAAGAAATATTTCCTCTGAGTTTCTCAGGAAGAGAAGCAGCAGCAGCAGAACCAAGAGCTCACTGCTGCCAGAGAGCCCAAGACACGACAGGAAGCACCACATTGGATTAATAAGCATCACTGTGAATCCCACTCTACAGCCTGATTAATGGATTTGGTGGGAGTTTCCCACAAAGGTGGGCAGGCTTTAAAGTATAATTATGGACCCTGGAGATGTTGAAAGCCTGCACTACCCCACTAAGGGAAGCCCAGCAGCTTGGAGAACAGCTGCAGAGGCAGGGCCAGGCAGGCAGAGATGTTTCTATTGCACGCTGAGAAATAATACTTTGTGATGCCTGGGGTGCTCCATATGGGTTCCCTGGTACTGCACAGCACTTCCCAAAATGTTCCCAGCCTCAGCAGTGCAGTGACTGAGACAGCACATCACAACCTCCACAGCTGTACACTGAGGCGCCCTTTGCACAGCAGTGAGACAGGCAGAGGAGAATGTGGACGCTCTCAGACTGGTGGGAGTTGGAAGGACCCTTTGGAGATCATCTATCCAACCCCCTGCCAGAGCAGAGTCACCCAGAGCAGGTCACACAGGAACATGACCAGATANTCTTTCTAATGTCTAGCCTGAATCTACCCTCTTCTAATTAACATCCATTATTTCTAGTCCTTCCATCACATACCTTATTAAAAAGTCCTAACCCCCCTTCCTCCTTGTGTTCAGATGGAACTTCCCATGTTCCAGTTTGTCGTCCCCACTCCCTCTTGTCCTGTCACTGGGCACCGCAGACTGGCCCCATCCTCCTCACACACCCCCTTCAAGTATTTGTGAGCATTGGTAAGATCTGCCAAGTCTTCTTTTTTCCAGACTGGAAAGACCAGAGTCCCTCAGCCTTTCTTCATGGGAGAGATGTTCTAATCCCCCAATCAAGCAGCACAGGATGGTACAGAGCAGCAACAGCAACGGGCCAGAGGATCTCATTCAGGATCAGAGAAGAGTGATGATTTTCTGCTGTCCTGCTAGAAAAAGAAATAGTTATACTTGTGCTTGCTTTGGTTGGTCTTTGGGTTTTTCTGAGATAACTTTGATCTGAAGAACTTGCAATTCTAATCCTGTGGGCAACTGAAAGAAGCCCACAAACAAGGAAACTCCCAGAAAGGGAGCAAAGGCAGATCTCAAGGTCAGGGAAATGAAGTCCCTGGATACATTGACAAGCACACAAAAGCCACCCCAATGTCATTGCTGATGAGGTTTGTGCTTTTTTGCCATTTCAGACATGAAGGGAGCTCAGACTCAGACACCAATCATCTAGCTTCAGAGAACTGCCAAAAAAAAGGCCTTGGGAAACGCTGATCTCTCTGTACTATTTGCAAACTGGCAGATACTCCAGGTTTCTGCCAAGTCACATAATTAATTTAGAAAATAAATAAAATAAAGGTCTGACCTATTTGTATCATTTTTTTCAGCCAAGGAATCTGCTGGATGCTAACATTCTTCTCAGTGACCCAGGTCTGACACAGGAAACCAGAAGTAGGTGCATTGTTTTGCTGCTTTTCTCCCTCAAGAACTTCCCCATTTGTATTCCCATGGCACAGGCTGCTCCAGAGCATGGAGATTTGGGGCACAAGATCAGCTGAGATGTGCCAGCCCCACATCTCCTCAGACAACCTAAGGTTTGGGCAATGAATAATTCACTATTGCTTGCTCTCTGCCTTCAGAGGAACCAAGTCTTGCCTCAGCAAAGTAAGAAAAGCAGCTGCATTTCTACCTCCTCTTTCAGTATTTTTCAATTTCTTTCATTTCTGTTTGAAATTAGATGTTGTATGAATGGACTCAAAAACAAGGTTAAAATGGAGCATGCAAATACTCTTGCCTCTCCTTAGTGTGCCTTGTCCTCAGAGACAAGAGCTACTTAACCAGAAGCTGTTGACATACTCCAGCCCAAAAATGAAATGCTAAAGTAGCAGCCACTACTTAATAATTTCTTAAATGCCTCATCTGCTTCTTGGTGCACTGCACAGATGAGGTGTAAAAGCAAGGGTAGAGTGTTAGGCAGAACATAAACCCCAGCTGAAGGTGGTGATTTGATCCACTCTAATTTAAAATAAAGGTATCTTCTCCCCTTCCTTAGTACTACATGTGTTATTTTCCCACTGAAACCATTTACACTTTTTTAAATTAACACTATTTAATTACCATTATTAAAATCCAGGAGCCCATAAGGCAAATAAGGTCACTGAAAGCCTTAGCGAGTGCAGTACAGAATGGTGTGGGAAGATTTCTAGTGCCACACATGTAGAAGCTTCAGGCAGAACTTCTTCTAAAAAGTTCCCTGTAGCTGAGGAGCAGGTGAATTGGGTACAGCCCTTGTCTCCTTCCTACCAAGAGCTTAGTTTCCTCCACTTTATTTTCTTGTCATGAGCATCTCTGCACATCCAGAGCTAGAAGTGACACCAGTGAGACTCTCAGGGAGCTCAGACACAGGTTCTTTCTCCCACAAAGCTGCTCATATCACTTCCCAGCCTGACTCTTTCAATGATGGGACAGAAACTGTGTGCTGCCATCTCTGCTTACTGCCCCACAGCCAGACAGGCAGGGTAGGTTTACAGCCCCACCACCACGTACCTCCCTACCACAGCAGGGCTCTGGGGCACCAGAAAGCCTCATTCTGCAGTGACAGAATCAGAGAATGTGTTGAGTTGGAAGGGCCCTTCAAAGGGTATCTAGTCCAACCCCTGTAGTAAGCAGGGACATCTTGCTCTAGTTCAGGCTAGATATAAGAAACAAGTTCTTCACTGTGAGAGTGGTGAAACACTGGAAGAGGTTGCCCAGAGAGGTTGTGGATGCCCCCTCATCCCTGAAGGTGTTTAAGGCCAGGCTGGATGAGGCATTGAGCAACCTGGTGTGGTGGGAGGTGTCCCTGCCCATGGCAGGGGGGTTGGAATTAGAGGATCTTTGAGGTCCCTTCCAACCCAAACCATTCTATCAGGTTGCTCAGAGCCTGGTCTTGAATGTCTCCAGGGATGGTGCCTCTATCACCTCTCTGGGCAACCTGGGCCAGTGTCTCCCCACCCTCATGGGGAAGAATTTCTTCCTCATGTCTCATTCAACCCTGCCCTGCCCTAGTTTCAAACCACTGCCCTTCATCCTATAGCTCCATGCCCTGGCAAACAGCCCCTCCCCAGCTTTCTTGTAGTCCCTTCAGTCTCCCTGGGACAGTGTCTTGGCTGCCTACTCCCAAAAGAGGAAGGACACTTTGTCCTTTTAGAAGGCAAATGTTTTCAACAGAGAGCACCCCTGGGGAGCAAGAAGTTCTTTAGATGTTGCCAGTACACAGAGAGTAGCTTGCCCCTTGCAAAGTTGTCCCTCTGCTACCTCAGGTAAGTCTTGGGAGGCCACCTGACTCATTTTTCCTCCAGGCACAGATGTATTGGTATTAACCTAAGGTGAAGAAAAACAAACTCAAAAAAAACCCTCCCAAACCAATGTAAATGAAAAAAACCCACCAAAAAAACCAAAACCCAGCACAAAAATCCCCCCTAAATACAAAACACCCACAAACCCCCAGTTCTCATCTTTCTTATTTTTAAATCAGGGTTTTTTTCTTTCATTTTCCCCACTGCTGACTGCCTTTTCTGTGCATTGCACCGTTGAGTGGTGTTCAGCATTAAGACAAAGCTCTTGCTAATGTATAGTCCTGACATTTTCAGATTTCTTCAGACATATTACCCGTAAAATGGCTCTAACACAATCAAAGGATATTATCAGAATTGTCTGTTCCCAGGATGTTTGGCACTCCATAACTCAGACACATTCAACTCCTCAATAACTCTTGTACATTTGGATAATTTGCTGCAGTAATGTCTAATCTTGCCTGGAGGATTCATACTTTAAGAAGTGCAGTAAATTAAACAGAAACCCATACAGCCCACATTTTGCTAGTCACATTTAAAAGTCCATACCAGTATATCAGCACCACATGGTCCCACCACATTCTCTGTGAGGCAATGATGCTCAGCCCACCCTGTAACCCGAGGTCACTGCTTCACAGCTGGGGGGCATTGGTCTTCCTATTACCTGCAGGCTAGAGTAGCAGAGATCACTTTAAGGTGAGAACTCAATGTAAAATCACAGAACTATAGCTTGGGTTAGAAGTAACCTTAAAGCCCCCCTTGACCATTTGACCAAGCCTCCCCACATCAGTAAGAGGAGGAGGCCAGAAAAAGGCAGGGAAATAAACTCTCCTCTACACAGAAGTCAGGGCCAAAAGGCACAAACAGAACAACAACAACAAAACAGGCAAGAACAGAAGAGAACAAAACTGCTGTGGAGCATTCTGCAGAGAGATCACAGACTGTATGAATCCAGGGATCAGCCATGTGTGAAATTCAGTGTGTCCCAAAATACACCAATGTCCCCATCAAGAGTTCATCACCCTCCAAAGGTCTTCCCAGCCTATCGAAACCCAGTCTGGTCCTTCTCAATTCAAGTTCATGGCCAGCTGTTTAAACAGAGAAATAAAGATAAACGGAACCCTTTGGCACGAGGTGACATCTGCACATAGGCACCAGGGATGCTCCAGCCCATCTTTAGGGTCTCTGACCTCAGAGGGATGGCTGTGTCCCTGACATCTCACACAGCAGTGCTAAGCTCCTTCTGAATTTCAGTCAATCAGCCTAAGGGTTTTAATCTGAGCAAGAACACAACCCTGTGGAGAGAGAGACACAAATTCAGGCCTTGTCAGTGCTTTAATTACAGTGGGTTATTTGACTTGTTTATAGCTCTACCAGTATGAGATGATTAGGCTAATGGCAAAGTGACACGTTCAGTTGGAAACACCATCAAAGGCAGCATAATCTATAAAGTCAAAATCCACATAGAGAATGCTGTTTTGTTTCAGTTCTCCTCCATTACACACCTCTGTGAGAAAATCATCATAAAGACAGCACAGGACCTGCCTCTCTGAGCCAGGATGTCCTCATTATCTCAGGGATGATGGACTCCTCAAGCTCAGCTCAACAGTGAGCATCAGAGCCCTTGGTGTGTCTCTCCCTCCCTCCCACAGGAAGGCAGCAACTGTGGCAGGGCTGCAAGGAACTGATGATGTGAATTGGCAAAAAATTCACATTATCTCTGCAAAACCACACAAAACCACAGCAAAATCAGCAAGAGGAGCACCTGCACGTACAAAACAGATGCTCTACCACATGTCTAACCCCGACTGCAGACAGCTCACACCTCTCTGAAAAATACAGGGCTGGAAAAACTAATCTGGTGCCCTATTTGTTTCATGCAGCATTTGCTCATTTATTCTGAAGCAGATACAAAAGATTCTTATAAAAGAAGTTACTTTAAGATTCTTTTGTGAAACTACTAAGCCTCTGAAGAGCTCTGCCAAAGCCGCTGGCACCCATTGATCACCCGGACAGCCCTGTTTGCAGTGTTCCCTCAAGTGTTCAGCTCTTTTCTCATTGTGAGTTCTGTTTTGAAGATGTGATGATGTTTTTAGGGTCAGTGGGTGCACCCATAACTCATTCACCAGTAACTTCAATCGCTCCACTGCATCTTATCTCAGCTCAGAGAGACATGGATTTTTATTTTCTTTGGGCATTAAAGATTATATACGTAAACAGCATCAAAGCTGAGAATAGAGATCACTGAGCATAGAGCCATCTGTTGATTTTCAGTGCATCAGAGGAGGAAAAATGTCCCTTTGTCATAAATTCTGATGAGTTTTCTTGCAATAAAACCTTAAATTTCCATCCAGCAGCTTCTCACAGGATGAGAATCCTGATCTGTCTAACATGGTATTTCTCAAGATCAGCTGAACACCCAGTGTCTGCTACAAGATCTCAGGGAATACAGCAAAAATGAGGGGAAGAAATGCAAAGTAAAACTGCATCAATGGAAAGGTGGCTAGGCAGAATATAATTAAGCAGAATGGAATTTAACAAGAGCACTCCCACTAACACATTAATATCAAGGTTTAAATAAAAGTGAATACTGGCAAAGAATCTCACACAAGCTGCAATAGCCACCCACTGCCTGGGTCTCAGACGTTTCTGTGATGTCTCCTAGAAGAATCAGTGCTCCTCACTGTGCAGGGGTCCTGCTCCACCCAAGCCATGTGTCCACGGGCAGCACCAGCTCAGCACTGGCTCCTCAAGCCCAACCCAGGCACCCCATCACCCTCCAGCCACCCACAAAGGCTCCTGCTTCACTTAGAGGATGACACCAGGGCTCCTCAAGGAGACCAAGAGATTTTCCTGCTGAGTGTCACAGAGCACAGTGAACAATGTCCCACTCAGGAAGAGGCAATGAGCATCATTTACAAGAGCAGACAAAGATACTGACCTAAAACATGCATTAATACAATCCCTAGCCAGTTGTGAAAGCTGGTAGTTTAAATTCATTACTCTTGTAGCATGTTCTGTTTTCAAATACAATTCATTCCATGGTTTTAAGTGCAAAAGCCATTCAAAAATCAAATCTGCAAAACTCAGTTTTGATTCTATAGCAACAAGCTGTAGTAAACATCTCCAAAGAAAATCACTTACCTTTATTTTTTTTTTTTTCTGAGACTTCAGCTCAGAGAATTGCTTTACAACTCGAATTTTGGATGACAACTTTCAGATCCATTTGAATTGGTAAGGCCAAACAAACAGCTCCTGAAAACCACGATTTAGGGTTTAAACACCAGCTTTATAAAATAGATGACATGGTTAGACCTCCATTAGATGGGCTCAGGCTTCTCAAGAAGTCCACAGGACATACTACATTGAGTTTAAAACATCTTGAAGTCTGGCACATGGACACAGACCAGCACTTGAAGCAGTTGACACCATAAGTTCAATCTCAAACACGTGGAGAATTTAATTTCTCATTACTTGAAACTGCAATTTTGAATTTGAGTCAAAACACCAAGAATTTTAGCAACTAATTGGAAAAAATAAATTTCTCAGCAGGTTCTGGACTCATCAATCCTGTAGTACCCACCTCAATCTCCTCTCCACACACCAGCTCCATCAAAGGGAGCTTTGCAGAGTTATAGTGCTCATGGGATGGCAGCAGCACATGGAACATGCCAAAAAATAAGATTAAAGAACAAAAGAAAATGTAAATACAATATTCAAAACTATTTATCATAAAATATTATTTCCCAAATAAATATTATTTATTATATATTATTTACCACATATTATTTACCATGTAAAAATTGAAACAGATATATTTACCATATATTTACCATATAAAAATTGAAACCCAAAGAACAACTTGTTATAAGAAATACCCAATGTTAAATAATATTCCCATGCTCAGTTCTCTCTGGGCTGTCCATGTAAGGACTCGGAGACACAGAGATCCACACAATCCTCTGATCCCAACACAGAGAATAGAGATATGGTTTAAGGCTACTTCTTGTCCAAGTTGAGCTGATGGTTGGACTCAACAAGCTGAAAAGCCCCTTCCAGCCTGGGCCAGTCTATGATTCTATTCTATATTTCTATGATAAAAGTCTCAGCTGAGCTCAATAATCAATGAAGTGTAAATCTCATCCTTTTATTTCTGGGGATGATGTTTAGCTGATTTTAAAAAAAATATTCTTGTTATTAGGTGGATTGGAGCATCAGCATCGTGCTGACTGCATTTTGTGAGGATTATTCACTGGTCCTGTGGACTTACATCCACATTTATTTAGGTAAATAAAGCCAAAATTTAGGCAAGATCATCAGGCAGGTTCTGATGAACAATTGTAATTCTTATCAAATGTAAATTGCATAGAGAAACACCAGAAACTCACTGCAATGAATTACTGTGATCATTGTTATTCTAAAATAACAAGATCCATTATTGGTGAGAAACATTCATTTGTTCTGTTGTAACTGTTTTTATATGACACTGAGTTACATGTAATATTAAAAAAAAAAAAAAGCTCATTTAAAAGTATTATTAAAACTTACTCTACAATGTGCTCATTGTTATGAAAAACAGCTAAACTGCTAAATAGATGACAGGCTTAGTGAGGAGGAAAGGAAATTCTTGTTGCATCAGAATAAATCTGCTTTACAAAATGTTACCTTAATTCAGCACTTCCCCAGGAAAACAGAAGTGAGGGGTACAATAAGATAAAATTACATATTTTTGTAGGTATTCAGCAATTAGCATCGAGTTGGAAACTCCTACTTTGCATTAATATTTTCTGCAGAAATTTCATAAACAGAAAACAATCTTGTGATAAGGCAGAAATGATGCATTTGTGGGAGTAGCATGACTACTCCAAGGCCATCAAGTCCAAGCTCCTGCAGTGACAGGGACATCCTGCACTAGATGAGGTTGCTCAGAGCCTCAGCAAACCTGGCCTTGGATGTCTCCAGGTTGACGGAGCCTCCACCACATCTCTGGGCAACCTGGGCCAGTGGCTCACCACCTTTATGAGGAAGAACTTCTTCCTCATGTCTTATCTAACTCTGCCCTGCTCTAGTTTCAAACCTCTGCCCCTCATCTTGTGTCTCCATGACTGGGAAACAACCCCTCCCCAGCTTTCCTGGAGCCCCTTCAGGCACTGGGCGGCTGCTGTGAGGTCACCCCACAACCTTCTCTTCTTCAGGCTGAAACCATGAGCAAGCTAATCTTAAACATGGATGCTACAGGCATGTTTGCTTGCTACACCCTGTCCAGCTCAAGTTACTGATGCTCCTGCATCTCTTCCAGTAAATAAATTAAAGATGCAGTGAGGACAGCCTTGTCCACAGCATCACTGCATCCCACACAGCTCCCTGGGGAGGGCAGATTCTGCACCCACTGACAGCTGCACTGGCTTCTCCTGCTCAGTCTCTGAAGCTTAATTTTGACTGGTCATCACTGATCCACATCAGAAACACCAAGAGAAAACTTGGCAGCAAATGAAGAACAGATATTGATGATCTCCAATGAGCCATAACCTCAGATCTTTGCAGCTCAGATGAAACTGGAAAGGACAGAAGCTTTTTTTAAAAAAAAATGAATTGCTGTTCCAATAAAACGTTTTATTTCAAACAAAATAAATCAAGATAAAGAGCTAGTGAAACTCTTGCTGTGCTGACATTTTCCCTCACAAATAGGTGATGGAGTAAAGAGGACAAATTGAAAGTGAATACTCATTCTGTTCCTCTGAAGATCTAAGTGATTTTATAAAAAAACATACTTAGCAAAAATAAAGATGTTTTCTGCTCTCAAAGATTAGGTCACTTCAGCTCTTCTATTTTCCTGTTAAACACAAGAAGAAAAGATGAGGAAAAAAAATCTGTTTAATTAAAGATAAATTATTACTGAGGAATCTGAACTTATTTAGTAAATGACAAACTGAATAACAAAATCGAATGCTACTAAGTAATAGCTCATGCCATTCTGTATCTCATTAGGAATCAAAATAAAAGCTTAACAGTTACTTTCCCATTTTAAAGCTTTCACTGGCTCCTCAGCAAACGCCAATTGCTGTGCAGAGACCTCAGCATCACTTCGGCTTATGAGAATTTCCCCCAGATCTAACAGGGATTTCCTGAAAGTGAAGCCAAGCAATTCTGTAGCAGTCCAGAAAGACAGAGATAAGGCAACGAAAATTGTGTGCTTGATAAAACTTTATTCCCCAAATTCCTTCTGCAGAATATAACACATAGAAGTGGTAAGAGCTTCCTCCATGAATCACAGACAGTAACATATTTTAAATGCAGAAAAAGATAAAGCACTTCAAGACTTTAAACCTCACACAAGCATGCAGCTTATTGTTTTATTTTTCACTAAAAAAGCATATACTCTGTGCAGCACTGGATGAGCTTGTTTAGAGTCAGTGTATTTTTCAATATATTACAGTGACAGACAACAAAGAAAGCCTTAGGAAAGAAGGGAGGAATAAAACCCAAGTTAAAATAGGGAGCAGTCTCTCCCAGCTGGGGGGGTTTGATCTTTTATTAGTCTGCTAATTTATGTTAATATGAAGAAGAGAAGATTCCTCACCAAGGTACTTAATAAGGTGATGATCTGAAGAATAAGAAAGAAAAACAAAAGCAGATTGTTCCTCTACCCTGAGACTGGCTGGGATGCCACCAGTCCTGGAGCAGAAACTACTCAAAAGACCCAGGATCCCTGGTTTCCTTTTACAAGGGACCGATATTTCCCACAGTCTGACAGACCACATAGTATATGAATACAGAATATTAAGGATGGAGAGTGAGTATTAATAAAATTCAAGTCCCCCAACCCTTGCTAATACTTTCTCTTCTACATCCAGCTTATTGCACTGCCTTTCTTTCAATTTTCCACAGGCAGATGTTAACCACGGAGCAAAAGCACAAGGGAGGGGACTGAACTCAACTAAATCCCGGTGGCAGAGCAGATGGAGATGGGCACACAGCCAGATATTTGCCCAGTTCTTCTGCAGACATTTAAGAAGGCAAAACATTTAACATAGTATGTTGGGAATGAAGCCCTGGGGTTACAGCAATGAGCTGGGACCAGCAGCCTCTCATTCCACAGCCTGGGGCTAATGCGTGTGGAGCCTGTGCTCCTGGCTGTGGGACAGAGCCTGGTGTAGGAGCCACCATAGGCAGCCCTGGGCAAAGCAGTGCTCCACACCCCACAGCCTGACTCTTGCTGTCAGGCTCTGGCTCATCCTCCTCACACCCAGCTCATGCTACAGATGGGCTTATTTGATGACTATCAACAACTGGAATCATAGAATAGAATTACAGAATGCACTGAGTTAGAAGAGACATTCAAAGGTCATCTAGTACATGCAGTGAGCAGGGACATCCTGATAAGGTTGCTCAGAGCTTGGCCTTGAATGACTCCAGGGATGGAGCCTCCACCACCTCTCTGGGCAGCCTGGGCCAATGTCTCACCTAATGTCTCATTTAACCCTGCTCTGCTCTAGTTTCAGACCATTGTTCCTCATCCTGTGGCTCCACGCCCTGGCAAGCAGCACCTCCCTCTCTGGATGTGTTTAAGCAACCTGATCTAGTGCAAGATGTCCCTGCTTACTACAGGGGGGTTGGACTAGATGGCCTTTGAGGGTCCCTTCCAACCAACTTAATGCATTTTATGATTTTTTAATGATTTCCTGTAGCCACTTCAGGTACTGGGAAGCTGCTAGAAGGTCTTCCTGGAGCCTCCTCTTCTCCAGACTGAATAGCTCCAACTCTTCTCAGCCCAGTCAGAGTGGCTAAATCAGTGAAGCAAAGCACCACAGACCACAAATGAGAGTTTGTGATATCTAAGCCTGGCCCATGAGATCCATACAGCTCAAAACTTTCCAAACAAGTCAGGCAGGCCTCAGCATCAGATGTTTGTGCCCCAAAAGGACCCAATCACCAGCTAGAGATATTTCCTCTGGTTCCTCCTGGGAAGCACAGGAGCTTCAGTGTCGCACGGAGCAGCTGTCACACACACAGGCTACAGACAAATTTCACTTCAAGATGAAGGAAGGATTATAGGATTTGGCTTTTTGTCTTTTTTAATGTTGATTTTATTAGAGCATAAAAACATATCCATAGGTTTCTCCATGGCTGATGCTAGATACACATATCTGTACCAGACTTATTACTGCTGGGGTTGGGTGTTATGCAGCAGATTGGATTTCCTGGTATCAAAGAAATTAATCAACAAGGACTGGATAATATGCAGAAAGAAGGATTGGACATCAATTCACAGGCAGAGATGGCTGTTGTTTTTATATGCTATTTACAATAAACCTTGCTGCTGCAAAACTTGAGTGCAGTCTTTTATGCTGAAAACATCCCGGTTTCTGCATTGCCATGTGTCATCAAACAGATTGAGGAACTGATTGCTCCGAAGCCAGCAAATCATGATTTTATTAAAAATATTTAAGGAGGACTTCAAATATGTCTCCACAGACATTTCATCCTCCTCCAGCATGAATTAGAAATATGATTTTGCACTACTGCCTGCATAATTCAGCATCGCCTCACTCTGCTTTCTGCCCACTGCCATAAACACAGACTCCCGTGGAACAGCAAGGGACAAACCTTCATTTGAACTCCACAGGGATATACTTAAACACCAGGAGTTTCCAGTCAAGCCCAGGAGAATTCAAGAAGCTTGTCAATCTTACCCTTCAGGAATTAATTCCCATGTACCTGGGAATTAATTCCTGGAATCAGCTAATCTCCATAGCCCAGGAGGCCAACCTGGGCTGCATGAAGATGACCAGCACATTGAGAGAGGTATTCTGCCTCTGCTCTGGTAACACCCCACCTGGAATTACTGAATCCCTCAGTATGAAGACCTGTTGGAGAGGACCCAGAGGAGGCCACAAGGATGATCTTGGGGCTGTAGCACCTCTACTGTGAGGTCAGACTGCTCTAGATGGCCTTTGGAGTTCCCTTCCAACTTAACACATTCTATGATTCTATAATACCACAGCAGCATCCCTTTTGAGGATCCTCTACCACCTTCCCACTCCATCCTTCTCTGCTTGCAAACCAAAGGACAAGATGAACCACCTCAGCACTGTCATGAAAGTTTAACCTCCACTTGCCTCTCAGCCTGCCCTCTGAAGATGTTTGGGGTCGCAGCCTTTAAAAACACAACCTTACACTGTGAGTGTGGTGCTAAGAGGGTCTTGGTGGCCCAGGGCAGTATCTACTTCCCTAGTTGGAGCCACCAATGCAGGACGTAGAAGACAGAGCCTGCACCAGCACGGACATTCAGCCACTCTTCTCACCCATTTGCCAGCCCCATCTACATTTAAAGAGAAATGATCTTGAGAGAAGGACCATTTTTTGGTCTGCTGGGGAGACAGTCCCTCAGGACCTGAAATGAAATGCAACAGTGCTTGGGCTCAGAAAAAAATAGAATAGCTGCTTGTAATTTACTGTATGTCAGGATTATAAGCCACGTCTTTACTTTTTCATTAATAGCAGTGCAGAGTTGGACCACATCCACAGAACATTCAGAGGTTTCCCACTGCCCTTCACTTTCATTCTCCCCTACTCTAGAGCAAGACAAATGGAAGATTTTACAAGACTTTTTAAGTAGAGGCACATCCCATTATCATCATGCAGAGCCCATGGCAGCAGGTTCTGCTGCTCTGCTGGGGCTGAAGGTACCTGTAAGAGTTTCAGAGACAAGGAAGAGGTGATGAATTAACTGCTTTGTACCCTTGGCTACACCCCACTCCCCTCCTGCCTCACACGAGATGTATTTCATAAAGAATAAACCCCAGCTTTAATAAAATCTCAATGCCAAGATTACTTTGAGGGGAAGCATCACCCATTTTTAGAGCTGTTAGCTTAAAATTAACACCTTTCCCAGAGAAACGAACTAATTCCAAGGAAAGCAGCAAATACAAAACTCAACAGCAAATCCAAAACTCAGTTTTGTCACATTTTCCAGGCAGAAATAGCTATTTTGTCAATGTCAGGAGAATTTGACATTGATGAGTGAGATTTTGACAGGAGACATTTCATGTAATTTTTTTGTCTTTAAAAAGC
>VZTY01023980.1:0-36531 GCA_013400935.1 Turnix velox | reverse complement strand
AACCTGGAAAAAGAGAAAAAAAAAAAAAAAAAAAAAAAAAAAGAAAAGTAGTAGAATTTTGCCAAGAAAAATAAACCACCAAAATTCTGTATTTTAGATGCTTCTGATTTTAAATTTTAAAAATGTTTTTAAAACTGGATTTTTTTAAAAAATTGGAGAAATGCTTGTTGATCTTTGCAAAAGCTGCTGCTACCTACTGACGCCTCACCAAAAATAGCAGCTCCCAGGATTTTAACACAGTAAGTGCAGGCATGCATTTGAAAAAGTTCTTGGGTCTCAGAAGAATTCCCGAACACACAACCCCTGGAGTGCCTTCCAGAGTGACAGAGCAATAGCTGCTGTGAAAGAAGTCAAGGGAAATACAAGGAGCAGACATTCCTCAAGGGAAGGGCAGGCTTTATTCAAACAAACAAACAAAAGGATGGAAAGTGGAAAAGGAAATAACTAAACACCTCCCAAAAAGAGGTGCAGCAGATCCTGTCTGCATCAGGGGGACTCTTAGACTGCAGAGACATCCCAGATAAACCAGTGCCTGCATTCCAGCTTTACATTATATAGTGTGCAACTCAGTCATAATCATCTTGCCATTTTCTTTTAACAGACTCATATACTCCTTTTTTGAATTCCCATTCTCCAGAAACATCTCGTTCTGGTAATTCTTACTTAGTCTTATTTTAACTGGCCCGAGCCTCATTAAAAACATAGCTTTTACAGACAGTCATTTTTGTAGAACTTTTTTGAACCCTCCAAGGATTGCTATGACCCTTTTCAGACTGCATCCTGCTGGAGAGAGGAGGATGGTGCAGCAGCCATCCCATCTCAGGAGAGCCAGGATCTGCCCCCCACCACCTTCAAGGGCCACATCCCATCACATGAAGCCACAGCTCACATACAACTGGGTTCCAGCACGAAGCTGGTGTCTCTTCCAGCACCGTGGCACTCTGAGATCCAGCCCTCCCACCCTGCAGATGCAGACCGTGTTCTTTGTTCCCAAATGTGGGACCATTGATTGGGCTGCATTGAAATGCAGAAGAGGCTGCACCGATCACAATGGGCTTTGAGTTGGACTTCAAAAGAAAAAATGTGCTGTGAAAAATGGGGCTTTCCAAGCATCAGAACACAGGCGTGTTAAAGGCTTATTCCAATAGCATTCTGTAGCAGGAAGCACTCATTGAGGCCAAAATGATCACAGAATGGCTCTGGCTGGAAGGGACCCTTCAGATCATTGAGTTCAACCAACAACCCAACAAGAAACAGCTCTAAAAAATACCTCTACATGTGTCTGCACCTTCGGGGATGGTGCCTCAACTGCCCTGGGCATCTGTTCCAATGCTTGTTCACCCTTTGAGATGGCCAAATGGTCATCCACAGCAAGGCCAGTAGGAGCAGTCACAAACTAATCCATGGAGGAAGCCCTGGGAAGAGTGAGCTTATATCTGTATGCTGACAAGGAACATCTGCAGCTGTTAGAATAGCCATATTTGAGGCTTCTCATTCACTCAGAAAGTTCATCTTATCTCTTCCATTTTAGTCATTGCAATGTCTTTATGAAAAGCAAAAAGCCAACAGAGAAATCTGACAGATGTTACCAAGAGAGGACGGTGCTGATCCACACTGTACAGTGGGGAGGTGCCATCCCAGTAGAAAAAGATAACACACAGCTATGGAAGAAGAAAAATGGAAAATAGTTTTACTTGGTATGATATGGTATGACAGCTCTAAGATGTAGAGTTGTGGGGATTTTGCAATAGTTTCAGCAATGGTCTCTGTTCTTGCATTGTGCAAGAAGATGATCATCAAATCCAAGAACTGAGCATCCAACACTGCATCCTGCTGCAGGCCCTGGGAACACGATCCTGCTATTTCACCAGGACCCAAGACCCCACCAATAATGACACCCCTGAGCTGAGGGGGCCCCTAAGGTGGCTGTCAGGCTATGGGGTTTGACTCTCAGCATGGAAAGGAGCTTCTGATCACCAAGATGTGGAGTTCATGAAACACAGTAGTTGCTGATTCATGTGAAACAACCTTCTGGCACTGACTGCTTTCCAAACTGATGGCATTCCTTTAGGGTTTTTCAAACATAAAGCAAGAGTCTGTTTTTAGATACACACACACAAAAAAAAAAGTGATGAGAAAAATAATAGCCCTTCTACGTCCCTGCTGTCCTCCCTCTCCCACCCACTGGCTTTCACTGGCTGAAGGAATTATCCCACCTCTCCAAAGACAAGGCTCCTCCTTTCTCACCAAGATCCAACCTCAGCATCCATCCATCAGCAGAGACACTGTACAAGAAGGGCCCCAAGCCTTCTCCAGCCTGACAGTTCCTAAATTCCTCTGCTACCTGCCAGCACATAAGTAAATTGCTCCAATAGAAAAGCAACAAATTCTTCACTTTTCCACATCCTCTGAGATGCCATCCACATTCACCTCTCTCCCAAAGTAGTAATTGTGCATGTGAGTAATTCTTAATAATTACAAAGGAGATGCCTGAACTACTTATGGCCACCAAAACTGAAGTCCTTGTACCTTCAAAAGAAGGTAAAAATAGAGTTGCCAAGCCATGTTTTATCTCACAGTCCTTAAAGGACAGTAAACCCTCTGAGCCATGTTTTTGTCCCACTAACATGGCACTTTCCAAAAGGAGTTACCGATGTAACAGCATTTGCAAAGTGTCACAGTGACAGGGAGGGTACAATTACTCTTTCTGGACCAGTAATCTTGTCTCTACATAATAAAAGTCAGCTTTTTCCTGTTCCTGGTGTTCTCCTTCAATGACAACAGAAGAGGTGGGATGGAAAGGGGGAGATGAGCAGTTTACATTATGCCAGGGTGGAAGCAGATGGGAAACATTAATGCTAATCCCTCATCCTCATCCAGCACAGCACAGTGGACACAAAAGCTGCCTGTATATCTCCCAGGCATATTTCCATGCTCAGTGATAGCAGCAATAACCTCACCCCAAGGTAGACTTTGTGGTTAAACCATTTTTTCCTGTAAGCAACATACTTTCTGTTGAACTTTTGCACTACAGCTGTAAATCTGTTCTTTCCAATATGTACTTTGCAGACAGGCTTTGACACATCACCCAAGCACATCCTTTTTGAAAAATGGCACAATATTCCTCCTTCCCTATGGATGGAATTATCACAGGCACAATAACTTTAAGCCCAGAGAAATGAAGGCTGTAGGGAGAACTTATATAGAGAACCCCTGAGAGTGATGAGACCCTGGCCCAGGTTGCCCAGAGAGGTGGTGGAGGCCCCATCAAGCCTGGAGACATCCAAGGCCAGGCTTGATGAGGCTCTGAGCAACCTCATCTAGTGCAGGATGTCCCTTCTCACTGCAGGGGGTTGGACTAGATGGGTTTGAAGGTCCCTTCCAACTCAACACATCCTCTGACTCTATGACAGCATTGTTTATGCACCTGACAGTCTAAGAATTTGAGTTTGGTTGGAGAGTTTCCATGGAAACAAACAGAAGAGTAAGAGATAAAGGAGAAAACAGATTTGAAAAGAGGGTCCCAGGCTGAAGCCCACTGACAGCCTGGAGGGACTCCAGCACTCGTCTCAGCAACAAAGGAAGAAAATAGGAATAAAATAATTCCTTGTGGAATGGAATCATCCTGTCACATTTCACAGCTACTTCACTGGTGCTAAGCATCAGGTGACTCACACCACGGGGAGGTCACCACATCCTCAGCAAACAATTGCCTCTCTTTCAGGAAAGGCAGCAGTTATGGAGAAGGCAAAGGAGTTCCTTGTTTGGAAGCATCACCCCCAAAAGTTCAAATCCAAGAACTTCATACCTCCATGAGGTCAAGAACATGCCCCAGAGCATCCTATAGTACCTCACAATTTTGTATGCTTACTTTATAAAAGAAACAAAGGGGGGTAGGAACACGATGATCTTTAAGGTCCCTTCCAACCTGAAATATTCTATGATTCTATGAAGTACTACTATGTTGTTAAGAGATGCATGAGTTATTGATGATGTTCAGGAGCCCTACTAAACTGTCTAGTTGGCCAGCAGGAACATTCAGTAATTCAAAGGTATCAAAATGCAGAATAAAGCTTTCCATTTTGAAGTTCGGCCATTAGAGAAAAGAACCTCAGCAAATCTATAATTTTGTGTAATTTCACTTGGACACTCAGTGTAATAGCCCCAGTATTTATGACACCGTGAGTCATCCCCATACCCTCCCCACACAGCAAAGATGCCATTACCCACCCCACTCAAAACCCTGACGCAGGAGAACCTTGTACTAAAGGCAAGGCCTGTTTGTCTGCCTTCAGCTATAGGCTTAGCCTACAGATATGTACATTCCTGTACATACATCTGTGTCAGCTGCAAAATGCCTACAAATAAGTCTTACAAAAGGAGAAATGTCAACATAGAGAAACACCTTCTAGTAATTCTTATTTAGACCTTGCCTCTAAAATTGAGAATTAAATTCAATTGCCTTATTATAAGCACAGACAAGCCCATGTCATGCAATAATTAAATCTTAAAATAAAGCCTCTCAGAAGACAAGACTGTGGCACATTCCAAGCATGATATTCTGTCTCATCCTGCCAGGAGCTGTGCACTTCATTCACTGCAATCATAAAGGAATCATCATCATTTGGAATGTAGGGTGGAGTGGGATAGAGCTGCTTTGAGGGGCATTTTCAGCAAGCTGGATACAAAAGAAATTTCTCCATTCACTGCAGATCTGAGAAGTCTTTAGTTAAGGGTCAGCCCTCTCACCTTTTTCTTCCCATGGCATACAGGAGAGCACAGCTCCTGGGGATGTCACTCCTTGCTGACTGTCAACAGCTTTCACAGCTAGTGAGGACCTTTCTGGGTGAGACACTGCCCACAACTGCTGGGATTTCACACATTTATTCCATGTTGTTAATAATCAGACAGTGTAAACCTGAGCAGTAAAATATTTATTCTGAAAGACTCTCTGTCTTAGGGGACCCGTCAGCAGCTTTGGGACTCACAGCCCACCTCAACCACAGCAGCAGAACAACAGTCTGGATGCATTTCTATGTGACCTGGTCTGGGTGTTCCTGCTCTGGCAGGGAGATTGGACTAGGTGATGTCTTGAGGTCCCTTCCAATCCCTGATATTCTGTGATTCATACAAGATTCAAGGGAATTTAACTGGATTTAGCTGCTACACAAATATTAAGTTGCTTTTATTCACTAAGTCTACATACAATTTCCATTTTTAACATCCTTTCCTCCTTGCCTGCAATCACCATCCACACAAAAATCCCTAACTTGGGTAAAATTTTAATCTCAAGATGCAGGATTCTACAATAGGCCTTGGGATTGCATAGAAATAAACCATATAATCTAAAAAGTCAACCCTTAGCAGAGCTCTACTACAAGCAGCGGCGGCCCTGAGCCCCAGGAGACAGATCAGAGAATGAGTAAACTCTGAAAATCTTTTCAGTCAGCCAACCAACTGGTAACAAACTGGTGGTTTAGCCTTACAAGTCACTAAAATGCTTAACTCCTTACAAGAATCACAATAGGTTTCTATATAGAAATGAAGCAACACCTGCTGCAAAACAGCAACAACTCCAAGCAGCAGTTTGCCCTTGGATCTTCATTATTTCCAAAAGCAGCATCTGCATTTGTGCAAAAATGAGGGGATAGTGAGGTCTCTTGTCCAAAGGGAGCTACACCTTCCTATCATCTTTAACAAAAAAAAAATAAGAGAGCTCACTCTTTTCTTCTATTTTCTCTCCAATCAAAAATCCGTCATTCTGACTACACTGAACTATCTTAGGAAATTATATCAAGATTGACAGGACTGACCCCTCAGCTACTCATCCTCAAAGAAAGTCCTGCCACTACAACACACAGCCAGCCCCTCAGGTTGCTTTTCATACTATCAGCAAGTCTACTGTTCCATTTAAGTACTTTCTCATTTTTGCCCTCAATCAGCCTGAAGCAAAAAAAGCCAAATCCCTGAGCAACACAGAGCAAAAGAGAAAATTCTCTCTCAGCATGCACAGCCCTTCCTCCCAGAAATCTCCCAACAAAACTCCAAAGTCAGTGCAGCCCTGGAATTATTATTCACAAAATGTTTCTTTCCCAGCAAGTCGCTGGGATGTGCAGTTTCCTGCATCAGTGTAAGGCAATTCTGGAAACCCACTTGCAGAGGCTACAGAGGGTTATGAATTTATTATTGCTCAGAGCTGATTGTCATCTCCTGATCAGAACAATCAGCTGGAACCCATGGCCCTGGACACAGCCTGGGCAGGAGAATGCTGTCACATCCTTTGAGTGACTCTTTACATCAAGAGGCTGGAAGTCTTACATTTGTGTTCTGGATTTAATTCCTCCTGCAATAACATGATGACAAGCAGAGGTTGTTCAGCCTGGAGAAGAGAAAGCTCAGGAGGGACCTCATAGGAGCTTATCAACACCTGAAGGGGGCTACAGAAAGGCAGGGGTAGGACTTTTGAATAGGATATGTGATGGAAGGACTAGAAATAACAGATGTAAGTTGGAAGAGGGGAGATTCAGGCTAGATGTAAGAAAGAAATTCCTTACAGAGAGGGTGGTGAAACACTGGAAGAGGTTGCCCAGAGAGGCTGTGGATGCCCTCTCAATTCCTGGAAGTGTTTAAGGCCAGGCTGGATGAGGCACTGACAACCTGGTGTAGTGGGACATGTCCCTACCTATGGGAGGGGGGTTGGAAGTGGATGATCTTTCAGTTCCCTTCCAACCCAAACTATTTTGTGATTCTATGTGACTCGAGCTAAGCTTGGAACACCTTCATTAAAGTGGACCTTGGAGAGCATGGGGAAGGTGGAAACATCAATAGTTCTCTGACAGCTATGGCAGGTTACTGCACTTCTCCTGCCTTCATCCCTCTACAACACAAGTTGAAGAAATAAAATGAGACCTATCATAAAAATCTACAGCAAGCAGCAGCCAGGGAGAGAGTCTCAGTCTGCTTAACAGCCCCATGCTCATCAGCCTCACCCTAAACCATATCTCTAAGCTTTGTGTTTGCCCATCTCAAACACTGCCAGGAGTGGTGCCCCGGCCCCCACCCCGGGAAAACTCTTCCAAAGCTTGACAACCCTGTCAGTTCAGCATTTCTCCTAATATCCAGTCTAAATAATCCTGACATTTTTATTTTGAAGAAAACCAACTATTAAGTATCCAAGTATTGAATATTATTAAGACTTCAGTCCAATTAACATTATACCTAAGAGCTTTAGCTTATGTTTTCTTCTCAGGCAGTCCTCATTACTTTGTGACTGTTTGGTATCATCCCAAGTAACATTGTTACTGGCTAAACGAATAGTGTGAGATACTTGCAGATGATTTTTAGAGAACTAAAACATATATTGGTAGGCATATTTCTACCCCAAGTCTCTAGATACAGTTCCTTTTGACATCAAAGAAATAATGAACCTTTCTGCCCTGAATTTATAACAAACTCATTTCCATATGCACGGGCTGCTGAGCTCTGGCACACACAACTTTGCACAGAAGTTGGAAACCTCTACCTGGGAAAGATGCCTTGAGTCCTTCATCCTGTGCTCCTCAACATTCCTGAATTCCACAGCTCATGCTCCTCTGCCCTGGGGAAAGGATGGGAAAAACAGGCTGGAAGAACAAAATCCAGCCTCATTCAACAATCCCATGGCACACACTGAACTGTAGGGTCTTACAGAATCTCCTGTGTGCAGTGATGAACTCTTATTCTTACTGGTGAGGGCAGACCAGGAAGAACTGACATATCAAATCATAGAATAGTTTGGGTTGGAAGGGACCTTAAAGATCATCTAGTTCCAACCTCCCACTAGATCAGGCTGCTCAGTGCCTTGTCCAGCCTGGCCTTAAACACCTCCAAAGAGGGGGCATCCACAACCTGTCTGGGCAACCTGTTCCAGTGTTTCAGTACCCTCACCATAAAGAATTCCTTTCTTATGTCTTGCCTGAATCTCTCCCCTTCCAATTTACATCCATTATTTCTAGTCCTCCCATCACATATCTTATCAATAAAGTACCTCTATTTTCCCATTGTTTTTTTTCTGTTATCCTAAGGAAGCTCCAAGAAAGTAATCAAAAGCTTTGGAGATGGTAACAAAGAAAAGAGTCATCTTCTCAAGGAGCCTCCAATGGAGAGAGACACAAGCTCTGACTCACTTGGAGCCCCAGGACCAGCTTATTTCTGAGTGTGGTGCTGCTCAAAGCAAGGCCAGGCCAAGAGAGAGGTGGTTATGCAAGAAAACTTAACATCTTGTAAAATCATCCTTTCCTCACTCACATAGTTTTAGGCAGTGTATCCCCCACTGGGCTGTACTTAAACACACTCCCAGCAGTCAGACAGACGTGACACTGATCACTGCTGGCAGGATACATTAGGGTTATTATATTCTCACCCCATTTCTTATATTGTTCTCTAAGCAGCTGCTATTTGCCACTGCTGGAGACAAGACACCAGGCTGTCAGAAATTGTTATGTCAAAGGGAAAAAAACGGACCGTTCAAAGAAAAAAAAACTGTGAAAAAAAATTCAGATGGCAAAAAAGAGAGAGAAGAAAAAAAAAAAAAAGTAACCAAGGTGAAATCATGAACCCTCGGATGCAAGGATAAGGGGTGCTAAAATTTTAAGAAATACCAGGGTGAGCAGTGAGGGGATGGAGCCGACAGTTGTCTGCGGTCAAGATGGCCACTCAGCCTAGACATGGGGGTCAGGATCATAGAGGGACTAAACTCCTAAGGAATGGAAAGTCATTAAATTTAACAACAGCAGGAAACCCTGAAATGAAGCAGAAATGGAACAGAAGAGTGATAAAGCACCAACCAGATTTGTCATTTATCTTTGTCGTGGGTGTTTTACAAATACCCCAGCAGTAACAGAAATCTGTTCAGTCCCTCCTGGAGAACATCAACCTGTGGCCATGAGGAAGAGGAACATAGCAGAGGTGGCTGGAATTTCATAGAATCCCACGTCGGTGTGATGAGAACCTGGAGCAGCCTTCTTGGCTAACCCTGATGCAACTTGCAACACGCTTAATACAGCAGATGGGGAGGAAAACAGCTCAGTGACACACCACTGTAAGAATATCAGCAAACAAAATTACTACAGAGCACTTTAAAAACATTGGGAGTTGGGAAAATACAGTTTTAATAATCAGTTGAATGGGAGTGCTTTTAACTGGACCTACAGAGACAGATTTCTCAGCCCAATGCAATTCAGAACTGGCTTAGGTGAGAAATATTGCCAAACCTAGATGCTCAGTCCCTTCCTATGCCTATTCCTCTCAAATACCAAACACTGAAATGGAGGAAAACACACCTACTTGTCCCAGGGTCAACGAATGTAATGGTGAATGGTCCAGCCTGCTAACAGAGGGACCACATCTGCTGGAAATCAGAGAATTAAAAATATATCTGGGAGTCAGAAATGGAACATGAAGTCTGAGGGCCAGGCTGGAGCTAAAGCATCTAAAGACATACTTGGATGCTGAAAAGAGGCAATTTTGCCCAAGGTTAGAAAGATGATGATATTAAAATGCGGTGTTCTGCTGTCCCAGAGGAACTTCTGAAGCCCAAAGCTGCTGAAAAACTGTGAGAGAAACACACAGGATTTGAGCGTCTGGAAACAGATTGCATGGAAAGAGTTAAAATGATGCAATCACCTTGTTAAAAAGAAGGCTGAACAATGATTTGTCCACATCATGGGAAATTATTTCCATTACTGCTGGTGCCTTAATTAAGTAGACAAAGGAGGAAGATGATTCAACATATGGAACACGGAAACACAACTCAGATTGCCTCTTTTTTTTTTTAAATCACTGGAAATAATTATTCACTGAAACAACTACCCTCAGGACACCTCTGAATAACAGTTATCTGCAGTTATTAAATAAGGTTGATTATACTTCTGAAAGGCAGGGAGACATTGCTGGCTGAGATCTACAGCTCGTGTTATCAGGTGGTCAGACAACATGATCCTCACAAACACCTACAGCTGGCATTGCAGAGGACTATAGGCCCTGTCTGCCATTTCCACGCCACAAAGCTGAAACTCACACGTTTACACCAGGTTTTATATTTTAAATTTGCACAGAGTTTTGGAAAACAGAGAAGGTGGTGATTAACATTTAAGAATAGGTAAGGTGGGAAGGCAACAGACTTCTCTGATATGGATGCATCTACATTCATTCCAGCATCCAGTTACAGTTTCATTATCACAAGCCAAGCACATAATGCTGGGTACCATAAAATCTAAACATACAGGCTTTTCCAAATAGACCCCAAATCGAAATTAAACCATAACTGCAGGAGTTTCATCAGATCTACAACAGCCCCCATCAGAAACATTAAAATTACAGTATCTCAGATAACAGTGTCCACAATAACTCTTTGCAAACCACCATATACATCAAACTGTGGATAATTAACATGTTTCCGCAATCTTTTCTGCTGCTTCTTTGAAATCCTACATGCCTGCCCAGAGCTTCCCGAGTGTTGCAGGTGCCAAAGAAAAAAGGGGAGATGGTCAAATGCCTCAAGTCTTGGCATGAAAACACTCTCCTGAATTCCACATTTTGGCTGAAATGAGCCTGCTGGGTAAATCCCAAGTATAAAATTCTTTATGGGGCACATCTCATGCTAACAGTTTTCTCTCTGCAGTAGAAAGTCCCAGTGCAAAGAGAAGGCAATGAGGAGGTGAGCAAAAGCAGAAGATCCAATGACACACACACTTGTCATCCACACCAGCCTCTGAAGTGGCACAGACCACAGAGTCACAGAATGTCAGGGACTGGAAGGGACCTCGAAAGACCATCTAGTCCTACCCCCTGCTGGAGCAGGAACACTTAGATCTGGTTACGCAGGAAGGCATTCAGGAGGGTTTCGAATGATTCCAGAGAAGGAGATCCCACACCCTCTCTGGGCAGCCTGTGCCACTCTTCTCTCACCCTGACAAAGTGTTTTCTCATATTTATGTTGGAAGGGGCCTTCAAAGGCCATTTAGTGCCATCCCTTGCAGTGAGCAGGGACATCTTGCACTAGATCAGGTTGCCCATCGTCTCAGCAAGCCTGGCCTTAAACATCTTCAAGGACAGAGCCTGCACCACCTTTCTGGGTCAAGTCTTAGTGAGAAGAACCAGGAGGGGTATTGGCCATGGGGATGCACAGGGGCCAACAGCAGCATATTCACAGACACATCAATAACATGGACTGACCAAGCACCTCACACTAAATGAGGCAGAAAGGGACCCTCCATCACCTCTCATTTCCACCAGATCCCTCCAAGAAGACCAGGGCAGTCTAGATAGAACAAAGCAATTTTTTGGATGAGAACTCAAAGCGTAGAAAGCTTGGTGAGATTCATCTTACCTATTGCTGAGCCACCTCTCAAGCCATCTGAGTGGCCAGAGAGAACTAGAACCAAAGTACCTAATCTCTGTGGAATCAAAATACCTAACATTTAAAAAAAAAAACAAAAAAAAAACTTGGTATAAAAGGAACAGAACCTCATCATACTGGTCCCATAGTCCAAGAGACATTGCGTGTCCCGGCTGGAGGTCAAATCATCTGAAGCAGCTTCTGTACAACCAAAGTTCATGGGAGGTAAAACATTTTGGGTGACCTTGGGGCTACCTGTCACCCAAAGCCATGCAACAAACAGTTGAGGAATGATCCACTTCTAATTAAGCACGGTACAATCCAACACATCAGATGGAGGTAACAAAATCCTTCTACAGGTGCCACTGCAACCCTGTAGCCAAATGACACTCCCTTGAACAGTTTGTAATCTCCATTTGCATTGGGCTGATGGTTCAGATTAATCTGATTTTTCAAAGTCACAGCATTTGATTAGGATGAGTAATAAAAATTCTAGCATTCAAAAGAAGAAGTATTATGACAGCATCTGCCTTGCAACAGGGCAGGGACAGGGAAATCAGCCAGGGTTTAAAACGCAAATAAATTCATATTAAGAGTGACTAACAACCAAATAAAATATCCTTCTGGAACAATAACAACTGGTAGCAGCTGTCTCTTATCTTTGAGGTGGAAAGTCACTTGACAACTTTGCCCTTTGAAAAAGTTTTTACTTTGATTTACTTTGCAAACCCCACTCTGCAGAACAGGCCCCTTTCTTTGCATCCTTGAAGCCATTAAATCTCAGCACTCCATTTTGGCTTTTATTGCTGTTCCGACTGGTGAGAGCCATGTAATGATTCATCATTAAAGTAATCTTTAAGCAGCTTTGTTCCTATTTGCTGCTATATATATTAAATAGAAATTGCTCTTTGAATTCACCTCTAAAGTCAGCCTCAATTTTTTTATCCAACGGGAGCAGTATCTCCAGCCATCATCTGAATGCAGCAAAGCGACAGAACCTTTTGCATAATATAAATATCTGCATTCACTAAGAGGAGGCTGATGCCACCACCTACTGTGAATGCATTTTATAAGTGCTACAAAGCCAGATAGATTTCAAATGCAGCAGCATGGCCTCTTCAAAGACACTCCAGGCAGGGTTTTAATCTTGGATGCAACAGCTTCTGGACCACAGGGCATGATCACCTGTAGCTAGTTTATGAGCAGCAGCCAAAGCATGCAAATTCCATGGCAGCCAAACAACTGCAGGCACCAAACCACATTCACCTCCCCATAGAAACCAAGGAGATCACTCCCCAGAAAAATCTTTCTACCAAGATTCCATTTATTCCCTTTGTCTGCGCCTGCTCCCTGAACCCTGCTGAGCCCATGGATGGCCAGCTCAACCTGATGGAGGAGAAGACCAAGCCTTTCTCTGACAAGGCAAACCCCAACAAGGATCGATGCTGAGCAGAGCCCATCAGGGCTATGGGACAGTGGGTTGTGTGACCACAGAGGACAGCACCAGCACAGCACACGGTGACACTGGACAGCCCCATTTAGTGAAGGAGAATTTAAAGAATTCCTGTTATTAACTCTTCCACATAATCAGAGTTTAATGTAAAACTCTGTTACTGACTAGAAATAAGATGCAGTTCAAATGGCTGAATTCCCATTCTCACCCAGCTCCCTCCCACCACAGCACACCTGAGCACACTCCAACTTTTGCCATTTTCACAAAAGTCCTTTTTGAAAAACTCACTTGTTAGAATAGTGACAGAAAGATAACCAAAACTGCTGCTGGCTGACAAGCACCAAATTAATTTTGAAAGCATATTTCCAAGAAGCATTTCACTTTAATTCAGCCAGTCCCAATCACCATTCTGCCCCAGTGTAATAACAAGCTGACTGCATTGTTTTTCTACCATTTACTACCCAGGCAATTGGGATATTTAGCACTCATCATTCCTCATCTCACAGTAGAATCCTACTAGTGAGACTACACTGGGAGGCCATATACCTGTGGTTTCACCTCTCTGAGTGAAGCCAGGAGATTTTTCCTCTTTCTGTGGGAGAAAGGAGCGTTGCTATGGAGCACTGCTGCCCAGCTCTACCTCCTGTGAGAGTAAAGAGGGATCCTCCTCTCTTCCTGGATGGAGAGGAGCTGCTGCTCCCCAGGCACCACGGCAGCCTCCAAGCCTCTCACTCCATCCACAGCAGTGGCTCTACCAGACACACTCCTTCTCTCTCCTCCACCTCTAATTCCAAGCTCTCAGAGAGCAGCAGAGGTCTTCTCTGCAGGACCCCAAAGGAGGAAGCATCCGTGTCCTGCTCTGGTAAGAAAGGAAATGTGTTCTTGCCTGCGTTTTGGCCCAAATTACAGCTTAAATGAGAGGTTCTTCTCCAGCCTTCCCTATGAGACACGTCAGTGCTGAGTCAAGCACGGCACAACAGCCCTGGAGAAGCTGAGAAGCAACAAAAGATGCTCCGATCCAACTGCCCAGGGAGCAGGAAGCCCTGGTGAAAGAAAATACAAGTAACTATAAAGATCTGTGGTGCAGGAGACGGTTCTGCTCCTTTTCCAGAAGACTGTAGTTATCAACAACACATTTGTTCTGTCAGGATATCACAGAAACACTTGTGAAGCTGTCACAGAGCAATGGCACTGCTGGCTGTGCTCTCTCCATAGATCTGCAATGCCAGGAACGGGCACAAATCTCCCTCTATGTGACCCCAGCATGGAATTCAGACCCATTCTGCATGGCCAGGTCTCCTCAGCAGGGCTCAGGTTCCCGAGGAGCCAAGAAGCAAACATAGGTAGGTCAACCAGGAGAACCAAGTCACAGAATAGAGTACTCTAATACGTATCCTCTGTCCAACACCTGGCTTTTCCAGGGGAAACTGTTTGCAAACTTCCCTCCCAGCTTAATCTTTACAGAACAAAGCTTCCACTGGAGGTCTCACCATAAACCAAAATCACACAATCCACCAGGGAGAGAGAAAAAGCATTAGCTGCTCTGGATTTTGGTAGGGGTTTCCCCAGGAAGGCACCTTCCTAAACAAGCCAGATGAAATGTGACAGCACAGGCAGTTTGTCTCCC
Source organism: Turnix velox (assembly GCA_013400935.1). Classification (NCBI taxonomy): domain Eukaryota; kingdom Metazoa; phylum Chordata; class Aves; order Charadriiformes; family Turnicidae; genus Turnix; species Turnix velox. Next base: position 22,074 of record VZTY01023980.1, on the reverse strand, counting down.
CTGGGGAGGGGAAAAAAAAAAACCCTCAAGCAAAGGCTGCAGGCAGTACAGCACATCCCAGAGATGAGCAGAACTCCTCTCCAGAGAGCAAAATACAAACCCCACTCACGCCTAGAAGAAAATGAATTTTCTTCTCTACTTCCAAAGGCCAAGATCAGCCCTCAGATTTTAGAATTCCTTCTTCCTCTGGGAAAAGCACGTCTTCTTCCTTTTCCCTGTGATTTCACTCCTCCACAACACATCAGCTCTGCGTCAGCAGCATTTTCTCTCTCTCTGTAGGTGTCCTCTGTCCTTCCCAGGTCCAGGGGAGCAGGAGAAGAACCTGTAGAGTGCACTGCGTGCTCCTCAGGCCAAGCAGAACCCAGCACCCTCCAGCCATCCCCTCCCAAAGGTCACACATCAGGGACAAGCAGCAGCTCCCAGGAGCATTCCGCAGACACCAAGGCAAGTTTGTTCCCATTAAGCACCACAACTTTACTGCCAGCTATCACCCAGGTACCCCTTGTTCCCCCCTCCCTGCCACGCACACAGACACCACTTCTGCCTGGCATTAAATCCTGCAAATGAAAAGCTGTTCCCACGGAAAGAATAATTTTATCTAGCCCCGGCTGAGGAGGGGAGAGCAGGCAGAGAGCACACAGGCAGCAGCACCTACCTCGGCGAGCCATGTCGAGCCCAAGCAAGCCCGCAGGGTTCCTGCTGGCTGGAGAGGTTTAGCCCAGCTCAGGGAGCCGGGGCTCGGCTGCCATGCCTTGGGACACACCACCACACCATCTTCTGCCAGCAGCTCGGCTTCTCCCACATCCCGGACTGCAGCAGCAGCAGCCTGGCGGAGCGGCAGCCCTTGAATGGCTGCACATGTATCGCCGCAGATTATCTCCTTCTCCGACGCCCGGCAAAAAGGCAGATGGTCTTAACCCTCGGGAGGCCCGTTCCTCCAGGCCCCCTCAGAAGGGGCGAGCCAGCAGCTCCAGATATTCTCTGGGGAGGCCGGAGAGGAGCGGCTGGAGGCACACAGGGCATCCTCTGAGAAGTAGGCTCAGCCCGGAGTTAGTTGCAGCCACTTCGCAGCGGAGCCAAGTGTCCCCTCAGCAAACCCCAGCAGCCCCGGCCGGCCGCCATGTGCCGCCCGCTCTGGCACCAGCCAAGCGGGAGCCCCCGCCGAGGCCGCCGGACCCACAAGTGGAAGCCAGGGCCACGAAGTGGAGAGAGGTGCGAGCGAGGCGGGGAACCTGTGGGTGAGACCGAAGCTGAGGGTGCAGAGAGCTCTCCGGCCCCGGCCGCTGCCCCCTCACCTGCGGGCACCCATGCTGGCAGCAGCGGCACAGCCTCAGCTCCAGCGCGGCTCCCTCCACAGCCTGCGAATGTGACTGGAAAGCACGGCTGGAAAAACACGCTACAATTAACAGGAGGGAGGGAGATACTATTGCTCTCCTGCTAGTCTTAAAGGCACATCGCTCGCCTCTGCCTGCTGGAGATGCGAACGGCACCGGCAGCGCAGCCCGCAGCGTCTGCCTCAGCCGGGCCGGGGCAAGGACAGCGGCCAGGGAGGGGAAAGGAGGGAAGAGGCGGCAGCGAGCACCGGGGGCAAAGAGGAGAAGGGCCAGCAAGCAGGAGAGAACCCTCATTGGGGTCTGGGAGCAGGAGAGTCCCCTTATCAAGGTCTGAGAGCAAGAGAGCCCCCTCATTGGGGTCTGGGAGCAGTAAAGCTCCCTCATTAGGGTCTGGGGGGAGTAAAGCCCCGTCATTAGGGTCTGAGAGCAGTAAAGCCCCCTCACTGGGCTCTGGGAGAAGTAAAGCCCCCTCATTAGGGTCTCCCTCATTAGGGAGCAAGGCCTCCAGCATCCCCCGCAGTCCCAATCAAGTTCCTGTCCCCTAGCCCGAGCACTCAGGCCGTGGCTGTCCCTCGAGCAGCAGCCCAGCCAGACACAGGGCAGACTGGCCACCACCTCACCAACTCCCACACACAGCCTTGGCCATTGTCCCCACTGAAGTAAAGAGGGTCTGTACCCCTCTCCTGGGCAGTGGCAGTTCTCCTGCTGGTCAGCAGTGGATGCAGTTTCACACCCTGGTGTTACTCAGACAGGATGTTATTTCTGCAGCTCTTCTCAGAGTCTGAAGATGTGGGACACCAAAATCCAACGTGCCACATGCTGTGATGCGTTCAGCAGATCTCAAGCTGGTGCTACAACCACTCCGCTCCTGCCCCAGGGCTGCACACCAGCCAACAGCTACAAGTCCTCCCTTGGCTTCTCCCACTACCCTTGGTGTGTGCCTTGGGGGGCACTGGTCTGTCCTCTAGTATGCCACAGCTTGGATTCAACAAGAGCCATGGAATCACTTGGATTCAACAAGAACCATGGAATCACATAGGAAAAGACCTTTCAGATCATTGAGCCCAGTCATCAACATAATCCTGACAAGAACTATCCCTATAAAAAGAACTTCAGGAACTCAAGCCCACATCAAGCTTTTTCCTCCCCTGTCCCCCAGGTAGGTGGTGACTGAAATACCCTATAGAAGTCCATTAAACAGGGAATTTTCCCTCTTAAAAATCCTGAGATTTTAAAGTGGTGGCTGCCATACACACCACTGTTCTGAGCAAGACAGAGATGCATAGAGCCCTGAACCTTGTCAAACTGCTTTGGGGTCACACAAATGGCATTAACACCTCTGGTTCTCCAGACACACAGGAGGAACCAAGCTGAAGCCCACTGATACCAGCCTTTCTGACCACCAGAGAAGCTGTTAGCAGCATGGACATTTCAGCCTAATCATGCAAAGACAAAGTGAATGAGTGTGGAGGAGCAGCTGGAAGTTAAGAGTAGTTTAACTTCAGGCTTTTCTGAAAAGTAGCCTGAAATAACAGGTGCAGACCTTAACACCAAAGATTTACTGCTCATCCCAATTTGCATCCCAGCATAATAAATACCTGCTCACCTGAAGTGTCATCACAGAGAGATCCTTAAAATGCGATCACCCAACAGAAGTTTGATGCCCATTTCACTGCTTTTGGGTCCTGCAGCTTCATGCAAAATCCACAGCAAATTTGTTCAGATTTGTCTGTATTAAGCATCCCATATCTTCAAGGAAGCCTTTTTGACACCGGACCTACAAACCAGGTACAAGCAATAATCAACACGCCAACAGAGCCATTTCTACTCCTGAAGGAGGATTTATACTCCTGAAGTTTTACTCCTGAGTATCAAAGATCAAACTTGTTCTGCAGAGCATGGTTTTCTCAAGTGTGATGCTTCATGAACCCATCCAATTAGGATGCAAACACAGCTCAGTGACTGCCAGCACATCACCACAAAGATCTGCCCTGAAACACAGCACTTCCCTGTAGCATATTCAACAGAAATATTTCATTAACAGGTATTACTTTAAAAAAAAAAAGTGCAAGACCTGACTGATCAATTAACTTCAGTGTAAAGATCTGCTTCTTAAAGTCATAAGATCAAAGGCTGATTTGAGCTATTCCATTGCATGACTGGGAGAGCTGGGGCTGTTGGGGCTGGAGAAAAGAAGACTGTGGGGAGACCTCCCAGTGCCTGAAGGGGCTCCAGGAAAGCTGGGAAGGGGCTGTTTGCCAGGGTATGGAGACACAGGATGAGAGGCAGTGGTTTGAAACTAGAGGAGGGTAGGGGTAGATGAGACATGAGGAAGAAGTTCTGATCTAATGTCTCATCTAACACTTCCCTGCTCTAATTTAAAATCATTGCCCCTTGTTCTGTTGCTCCATGCCCATGCATGGAGCCCAATCACCTAATAGGAAGCACCTCATCTGGGAAGCACCTGATCCAGTCAGAGCACAAAGGAGTCCTCAAACCCAGACTCACCAGCAAAGTACAGAAACCCCAGCAGTTGACAAACCATGGCCCCCAAGGGGGTCATGCTTCTCCAGCACCTCCTGGGGCTGAGGAGACAGTTCCTCACACAGTGGCTGTGGAAGCCTTGCTCTGAAGCAGCTCAGCAAGCTTTGCCCCAGCCTTGGGGACAGCTCTGTCCACTCTCAGTCCCCACTGGGAGCTCCAAGAGCTTATGTGCACCCAAGTGCCCTCCTGCAGCACAAGCAGCAGGACACTCTCTCCTTGGTGGCCCCCCAGTTTCTCCTCCACTGTCTGTTGACACCTTGTAGCCCATGGCCAGCAGAGCCAGTGGGGTGGGAACCACTGGCCAGCACATCCACACAGCACAGTGTCTCCATCTCTGCTCTTCAGCACACAAGAGCCCTCTATCAGGTGGCTGAAATGCCTCAGCTGGGTTGAGGTGGGTTGAGCCCCACCATGGGCTGAGGTGTCCATCTAGAATGTTCCAGCTGGCCAAGGCAGCAGACTTGGTTTCCCAATCCCTCTGCAGGACACTCACTGGTCTGAATGAACAGATTAACCCAAGGGCACTGAAAAGGTTTGTCTGAACTGGGGGCTGGAAGGAAAAATGACAAAGAAGCTTTGGCAGGTGGGGTGAAACCTGTCATTAATTTTAGTAGCAAATGATCTAAAATATATACACACATCCTTTTTATAGAGGCTTTCTCCAGCACTGCTTTAAAAATGTCATGCTAGCTCCACCTAGCACATGAGTGCTCCTGCGAGCAGCAGTGAATCACTCAGGAGTAAATATGGTCACTTTTGGTTGGCTATTTTTTGCAATTCAGACTAAAGCTTCCATTTAATTCCTTTCACAGTCTCCCATGGGAAAAATACGTCTGCAGCTAATCCCTGAAGGGCACATTTACTAGGTATGCAGAAAGTTTTTACAAATAACTGAGTGGGAAGACAACACTTAGTTATGCATCACTGAGATTTTAGAAGTCCATTAGAGTCTTCCTGATTTATCACAGTACCAGAACCCAGATATTTAATACAAGTCCATTTTAAAGGTGGGTGCAGCAATGCAGCTGGCTGATCCCAAACTGCCTGGACATCAAAGATGAGCTCTGGCCACCCCTCAACAACTCTGCCTAATGATTCTTGCTTTGCAGCCTCTGCTGCTCCCAACTGGATCAATGTTATCTGATTACAAGTTTGGGTTCAGTAGCTGCACAGAACAATCACTAAAACATAATTCCTGGAATACTAATTGCAAAGGAAAGGCAAGGGAACATAATAACCTCTGCTAAAGCCTAAATCATTTTTGGTGATTGGCCCTGCACTACATTTAACAAAATAAACTGGCAATCAGCAACCAGCTCTTCTGAAAATAGACAAAATAAAAACAATTTTTAGAGAAGGTAAGTCATGCACTTGACAGGACAAGGGACAATGGTTTAAACTACAGTAGGATATGTTTAGATGGGACATTAGGAAAAAGTTCTTCCTCATGAGGGTGGGGAGACACTGGCCCAGGTTGCCCAGAGAGGTGGTGGAAGCCTCATCCCTGGAGACATCCCGGGCCAGGCTTGCTGAGGCTCTGAGCAACCTGATCTAGTGCAGGATGTCCCTGTCACTGCAAGGGTTGGACTAGGTGGTTTTTGAAGATTCTCTTGGCCAGACCATGTTATCTAGGACTCCTTGGCCATATCCTTCTCCACAGCCTCTCTTTTTCCTACAGTTGGGGCCCCAAATTACTAGGATTCATTCAAGAAGTTGGGGCTTCCTTTCCAGCATCACATTCTTAATTATCCCTCTGCTCACTCTGCTCTAAAAAATCATTCATTTCTATGTTACATTAAAAGAGTCTTGTTTATCTCAGTCTGGTTCAGTTGTAGCCCTCAACTAAAGTGGTGATGTGGGAAAAGAACCATTGCTCCCAGAGAAGAAAGCTTTCTTCTCCAGAATCAGTGCCAGAAAGAAGTAACAGACTTGGGCTGTGGCTACAAAGGACCCTGGCACCAAACAAGAGCCATGGCTGGCCAGTCAATTCTCAGAGTCAGGGCTGTCAGGGCCATGTTTGTATTCGACAAAATAAAAGCAGAAAAAACAAGTTTGTGTCAGGGCACACTCATTCTGCACCTCCAGACCTTCCCTCCTGCTACAGTCATACCAATATCCACTCCTTCCACTGCCAAGTTCTTTTTAAATCTCTCCTCAGAGCTGCTGTAATAAAGCAGCTCTTTCATTATAAGTTTTCATTATAGATTCTCACTTATTACCAAAAATCCCAGATTTCAGATAAGCACATTTCTCTTTGCCTTGAACAATCTATCAAAAAGAACCCCAGCTAATGTCCTCTGACCAAATTCTCAAAACTTGCCTTTTCTGACACCACAGAAGCAGAGAATCAAAGAAAAAAAATTAATTTTTGCGAGCACTATCCACTACTTTCTATTACTTTGAATTGGCTTAGTGCTTTCATTGAAACCATCCTGTGGGGGGGAAAAAAATCCAACTTTTAATATGCATAGTTGTAAAAGCAACACTAGCAAAGAGGGGTTTGGAAGGAGCATCTCTCTCTGGGCCCAACAATAGCTATTGTCAGCACTATCAGCCAGCTGGCTGCATAATTTAACATACATCAGCTTCTGCATCTCGATCTTATCTCAACACTCCAGAGAGGCTAATGGAAATGGCAGAATAGACCTTCTCTAGCTTATCCTTTGAGCTGCTGAGGTTCACTGTGCAATCCACTCAATTACCCATCCAGTGGGCTGAAAGCTACAGCCAAAGGAAGCACAGAGTAAAATGCATGTAATAAATGCATGTCAGAAATGGAGCCGAGCTGACCACAAACAGCTTTTCACTCATTCTTCTTTTAAACCACTCAGTTTTGTAAAACCCACACAACAGTGTGTCTGATACTCTCAGAATTAGGTTTTTTTAGAGCTGCATTTTTCATGGCCTTGCTCCTTCTCCCAAGATTTGCTATTGTAAAGACTCCAGTACATTTTACTAGCAAAATCTAACACTAGCAAACAACATCCAGCACTAGCACAGTGGTTATAAAGAGAAATTGGAACTAGGATAAATGGAGTAAAGCTACCTTGAAAACACAAGAAGTAAGAAATTAGTGAGCTAGACAATACTTTTTCCTCCACGCTGTCATGGTGGTTAGTTTAAAGCCTGTCAGAATCTCCTCTGGGAAACCCTTCCTCGATGCAGTGAAAGCAGCAAGAGAGCAGGAAATCAGTCAATATTTAATAACTTTATTACTCAGACACTACCATATGAAATTAATAGAAAATTACAATGACATTTGGGGGGGAGGGGAAGTTATCTTCTTTCACAATAACAAGCAGCTTAAAGTATTTTGAAAAGGTTTTCTCTTATTAATATTTAGAAGAGGAACACACCTGTGCTAAAAGCTGGAATAGGAGATCTTGAGGACACTTCAAACTGCTGGAGAGTTTCCAGAAATACTTCTGTTGCCAGCACCGAGTTTTCTTTTTCCTCCCCATCTCACTTTCTTGTTCAAGTCATGAGATAATGTGCAACGGCACTGAAATCATTAGCACCACCCACCGGGCAGATCCACTTGGCATGTGCTCAAGCCCCACCACCAGCTCTCAGAGCTGGATCTGGCCATGAGGAGGACACCTGTGGAGCATCAAGAGCCTCCACTGAGCTTCTGTCTCGAGGGAGACAGAAGATCTCAGAAGGAAGCCCAGTAGAACGTTTGGATTTAGCTCCCCATGGAATGCTGCACTTGTAGCAGGAAGCTCACAATTCTGAAACAGTGATGGAAGATGAAAAAAAACCCCACAGAAGTAAGAAAGATGGATAAATAATCTTTGCAGGGGCATGTGCCAATAGAACAAGGGAAAATGGTTTTAAATTGAAAGAAGAAAGATTTAGGTTAGCTATGAGGATGAAATTATTTGCTGTGAGGGGGGTGAGCCCCTGCCCCAGGTTGTCCAGAAAGGCTGTGGCTGCCTCAGCACAGGAGGGCTTCAAGGTCAGAGCAGAGCATTGAGCAACCTGGGCTGGTGGGAGGTGTCCCTGCTCAGTGCAGGGGGGGAGATGGGATTTTCTTTAAGGTCTCTTCCAACCCAAATCAATCCGTTATTCTAAGAAGCCCAAAGCTCTTGAGAGACTTTGCTGCTCAGCAAGATGCTCCAAGTGCTTCCTGCAGAAGAACCAAGACTGAGCAGTGACTCACAGAGCATGAACAACCTTTGGAGAAACACACACATGTCTGACTACTGACACAGGCAGCATCTATATAGCAGCAGAGAAAGCAAAGGGGGAAGAAAAATGTGTCACAGAATTGAAATTACCAAGTGTGGCATTAAACTCCAGTAATTGATATGCTCCCAGCACTCTCCCTGGGAAGACTGGGAGCACTTTCTTTGCTCTTCTGTATCAGTCTTCTGCCAGCTGACATGGTGAAGAATAATTATTTTCAGTCTTCTCTCCTCACACAACAAGCTCTGAACTGCAATATAAATTCAGTTCTCCCAAAGAGCTGGTGGTCCCCTTGCCTTTGCTGGCCCCCATCACCCTCTGTGAAGGAGAGCAGAGCAGGGGCACTCCCAGAACTTCATTTGATCAGGAGGTGCCTGAGGTTTGCTACTGATCTTTAAATCCACTCAGAATCTAATAAAAGCTTCAACACCACTAGTGGAATATCTCATACATGGCAGTTTTATTTCATTTCTTATTTATCAGACTACTGTCAAACAAGAGAATATTCCATGAAAGCTAATAAAGCCCTAAATGGGGTATGATCCCTTCTCAAAATACTCTCTGTGTGCACACATACAAGTCCATACATCCTACTGTTTTAATTCTCAGTTGAGATGTTGTTTTGTTTTAAATGCTCTGACTAAAGGCATTTTGTTTCAGAAACATCTCTATAAATATACCCTGGAGGAAATTTGGCACATGCAGCAGAATCCTTTTGCTGTCTAAACTTGATCCTGCATAGAAATTGCCTTTTGCATTAAAAAAAAAAAAAATCAGATCAGATTCTTTATGCAGACTGCTTACTATTTCTTAAATTTGCATTTTATACTGTGCGCACTCAGGGCACAAGTGATGGCAAAGGGATGTCATTTAAACTTCAGTTTAAAACACCCACCCCTGCCACCAAAGTGTGTGCAAGTACAGAAGGAAACACCAAAAGCAATCCCTTCATCCTCTTCTGCTCAGGGAAGGCACCAAACACTACTCAGGAAGAAACAGAATTAATGGAAAAGAGTTCAGAGAAAACAGCCAGAGAAGTAGAGAAACTTGACTTGTTGGGAAGACTGGAAATGATGGGTTGCTGCACTGGGGAGTGAGACAGCTGGTGCTGTGCCCAGCTCCACCATCTCTGCATGCGTAGAGCCCCTGTTCTCCCCCACAGTTTGAGCACTGGCTCCCCAGTCCTCATCCTGCTCCTCTAGGTCTCTCAGCCAGAATTTAGCTTCTTTTCCCAGAAACCCCACAAATGGATGGGGTTTGTCTTGATCCCAAATCCCTACAGATTTAGGCATCTCTTCCAGAGGAAGGCACATGCTTCACTCTTAATCCAAGGCTCCAACCCTTGTCCTTCTGGAAGCAATAACTTATTGATTTAACATTTTGTTTTAACCAATTAATAAGAGGATGAAATCAAGCCACTGTGTCACAAACGATCACCAGTGGCTGAGAACAAACCAGATCCCTTCTGGATGAAAAGAAGCACAAAGAGTCATGCAAAATCCCATTCCACATCTGTACCCAGTTGCAGGCAGGACCTCAACTTCCTCTTGTCACCAGCTCTTAGCCCTTGCCCCATTCCCATCCCCTGCACATCACCAGGCACTCTCAGAACAGGCCTAATGACAGAGGAGATGATACAAAGGCTTTGAGTCATACATCAGTAAGTGCATGAGTATTAAGGGATGTCAGTGACTTAGAAAAAGGAGGGCTGAAATTGCAGCACATGATATCCAAATTCAGCCGGTGATGTTTTACAACAGCCTCCTGGTCACCCCTGAACAGCCATTCCCAGAGCTGAGTGTTCATTAACCAGCAAATCTCTGCTCCTGCCACATCCTAATTGAGGCGTTACCTTGGGCTGTCACATCCCATTACACATGATGTGACACAGGATGACACTACTTTGACATGAAATTCATCACAGCAGCTTTAGGGAGGAACAAGAAGGCAAATATGTAATGAGCAGTGGTTTGCTTGAATCACTGCTTTATTAACAAGCCATTGAAGGGAAACAAAAAAGCCAACGTTAAAAAATGCATTTCCTCCAAGGAAGCATTTAGGACAGCTTCCACTGACTTCTTCTTTTTTTTTTTTTTTTCCCAAATCCTACAAAATAACATAAATGGGTCACTTCAGCACTGGTTGGCATTGAGCTATCAGTCACCAGGTACCAACAGATGCTCTCCATATTTCTTTTTAGAAATGAAGGACACGAGGAAGAAAGTATTTTCTTTGCTGTCTTACTCTCTGACTAAGCAGGCTTCCTCCCCCATCACTGTTCTCCAAGTGAAATTCCCACAGAATCTGGGCAATAAATCAAAGAGCCAAAAAATTTAATTAAATCTCCTGTTGCAGTCTGAGCTAGTGGGCTTCCTGCTCTTTTGTGGGGAGGAGAGAGATGAATGAGTGGAGAATCCCAGCTTCCCAAGGACCAAGCACAGGAGATGCTGGTAAGAAGGAGGTACATCCGTGTGTTTTGAGCACACATGGATTGCCCTGCTCTTCTACAAGCTCAGCAAATACTCTTGTAGGACTCTGGGCTGAGCTTCACCCTCATTTCCTCATTCCCAGGGTTGGTGGGACCACTTGCAGATGAACTGAGGAAGGAATCCAGGCCACTGCTTTTATTTTTACCCATTATGTTCTCACCAGAGCTGGGTGAGCAAGAAACCATCTGCTTCCTTGAGCTGAAGAGGCAAAGAGGGAGCTACACCTTCCAGAGGAGTGTAGCTTTTGAGATACAACATCTATCTTAGCTCTTTCTTCACACAGAATCACAGGTATTGGAAGGGACCTCAAGAGATCATCTAGTCCCATCCCCCTGATAGAGCAGGAACACCCAGATCATGTCACACAGGGAGGCATCTAGGTGGGTTTTGAATGTCTCCAGAGAAGGAGACCCCACACCCTCTCTGGGCAGCCTGGGACACTCTTCTCTCACCCTCACCCTGACAAAGTTTTTTCTTATATTTCTGTGGAGCCTCCTGTGTTCCAGCTTGCTCCCATTGCCCCTTGTCCTGTCATTGGAGGTCACTGAGAAGAGCCTGGCTCCATCCTCCTGGCACTCACCCTTTCCATATTTATAGACACCCTCAATCTCCTCCAAGCTGAAGAGACCCTCATCCTTTCCTCATAAGGGAGATGCTTCAGATTTATAGGGAGTTTGCTTTAGGCTAAATTCAGTGTGACATCAGAAAAGAGAGTGACCTGATGTGCCAGCATGCCCAGAATGAGCCTGGCACAGCAGCCTGGGCTCACTCCCTCTCTGGGGCCAGATTCAGTCTGGGACCCTCTGTTGGCAAATTTACACCCAGGCAGTTGGTGACTTTCTCATTTCATTTATGCTCAGCCCATCCTGTTGCCTTGTGTTGCAGAATAGGTTTTAGCTGAAGCTATTTCATTTGAAGGATTAGATATCAAGAACCATAATCAGAAATAAATTCTGATGGGATTTTGCACGGAAACATTACTAGAATCTCTGGACATCCAATTTGATAATCTCTCCCATTTGAAGGCAGCAGGAGAAGCAGCATCTGATTTAGAGACAATTAACTTTTGACTGAGAATGAATGATTCCAGGGAAGCAGCCAGAACTAAAAGCTAATCTTTCTGATATCTATGAATTTTTCAGCTTGAAAATTTTCTTGTCAGTGTTACAAACAGGATTCCAGGCAGATGTCTAAGACTGACAGATTTCCCATATCACAAATAGAGAAGCTGCAAATGCAGTTCAGATAAAAGCCTTGATCTCCTCGCTTTCTTTTGGCACTTTCTGCCAAGATTTGAAATCGCATTTTCAAAGCTTCCTTGAGATTTCCCTCAACTTTGCTCCTGAAAACAAGCTGTGAAAGCCTAATGAACAAACTAATCAACTTGTGCTCTCTTTTTCTCCCCTTCAGTTAGAACAATAATAAATTGGCTTATTGATGTGGGAGTCCACATTTAGTCAGAACTGTGATTCATATCAATATTTGGCCTTTGCAGAGGAATGTGTATCATCCTCAACACTGATCTACCCCAATTCTGAACTGAGGTTCATTGTAATAGAAGGAAAAAGTGTGTAGCTTGGGAGCAGATCTCAGACTATGGGAGTCTCAGCTAGACAGAAGATTTAACCCAAGCACATTAGAATCATACAATAGTTTGGGTTGGAAGGGACCTTAAAGATCATCAAGTTCCAACCCCCCTGCCATAGGCAGGGACACCTCCCACTAGAACAGGCTACTCAGTGCCTTGTCCAGCCTGGCCTTAAACACCTNAAGTCCTACCCCAGCCTTTCTGTAGCCCCTTCAGGTATCGATAAGCTACTCTGAGGTCCCCCCTGAGCCTTCTCTTCACCAAGCTGAACAACCCCAACTCCTTTAGCCTGTCTTCATAAGGCAGTTGCTCCAGCCCTTTGATCACCTTCGTGCCCTCCTCTGGACCTGCTCCAACAACTCAATGTCCTTCTTATGTTGAGGACTCCAGAACTGGACACAATACTCCAGCAACACATTAATATGTTAGCAAGTAATAACCTTCATTTCAGTCCTTTCTTGCTCACCCAGCTCTGGTGAGAGCACAGTGGGTAAAAATAAAAGCAGTGGCTTGGATTCCTTCCTCGGTTCATCTTTGTATGGACCCACCAGCCCTGGGTGGGAACACAGGAAATGAGAATGGACACCAGCTAATCTGTGCCACTACCCCAAAATTTCATCCAGTTAGGAGGAAAAAAGCACTTTATCTATCACAAACGCATTTCCCCTGGGAATTCCTGAGGTGCTGCAGGATGGCTTCTGGATAGGAAGTACCTCAGATCACAAAGGCAGAAGGGCAGTGATCTCAGCCCCTGTGCACTGTTGCCTGCTCACCTGACAGCACTGCTCAGCCTGGTCTCCTCCCTCTGAGGTGACATCTCCCATTCATCTGTTATTACTGATAATCATGAAAAGCCAACAGTCTCTTCTGACACGTTTAGCTGGGGAGCAGCAACAGGATAGAGACTGCTCATACAAAATACTCCAGTAATTATTGTCTCTGCTAGTCAGCAGCAAACACAAGAGCTATTCTCATTTTGAACTAATTAACCATGAAAACACATCAGGCTCTTATTATCAATCTCAATCACTCAGCAGTAGCAATACTTGCAGATAAAGGTCATGACGTACTTCCATTGTCTCCAAAGACAAAAGTGTGCTAGGGCATAGACCAGAGAAGACATCCCTGCAGAACACGCACCTGCTCCCCCCTCCCCTATCATTGGAGGTCACTGAGAAGTGCCTGGATCCATCCTCCTGACTCTCACCCTTTCCATATTTATAGCCATGAATGAGGTCCCCCCTCAGTTTCCTCTTCTCCAAGCTCCCTCAGCCTTTCCTCAGAAGGAAGATGCTCCAATCGCTTCATCTGAGCCATGAATGGCTCAATGCTGGACTCTCTCTAGCAGTTCCCTGTCCTTCTTGAACTGAGGGCCCCACAACTGGACACAACACTCCAGATGTGGTCTCACCTGGGCAGAACAGAGGTGGAGAAGAACCTCTCTCCAGCTACTGACCCAGGATGCCATTGCCCTACTTTGCCACAAGGACACATTGCTGCCTCATGGTCACCCTGCTGTCCACCAGGACTCCCCAGTCCCTTTTCCCTCCCCTGCTCTCTAACAGCTCAGTTACACTGACACATGGGGTTGTTCTTGCCCAGATGCCAGACTCTACACTTGCCCTTGTTCTATTTCATTGAATTCCTCCCTGCCCAACTCTCCAGCCTGTCCAGGTCTCACTGGATGCCATGCTGGCATGGGATAACACGCTCTCTTCAGCTGCTGAAAGTTCTGTAGCTGTGGGCCCCTCATAAAAAAAAAAAAAAAGATACAGAGTGGGTGCAGAGAAGGACAATGAAGCTGGTGAGGAGTCTGGAGCACAAGTCTTGTGAGGAGCAGCTGAGGGAGTTGGGGGTGTTCAGCTGGAGAAAAGGAGCCCAAGCCTCACCATGCACCCTTTGCTTGAACATCCCTCACACCCCCAGCAGAGATTGTCTTTCAGCTAAACACTCATCTGCATTAGAGAAGTTTCTGCTAAGGGTGATGGAGCATCTCCTGCAGACAGGTCCATCCAGTCACTGAGGAGAAGAGATTTCTCTGGAAGTGAATTCAGTGCTTGTAAGGAAGTTAAATGGGCCTGTTTGTGCAGCCTGGGCAGATGGCAGTGATAAGGAGGGAATTACTCCATTATTACTCACAGCTTGGGGCTGAAGGTGCAGGTGCCTGCCTTTGGATCACCCAAAACATATGTCATTTCGGAAACAGTGAGGCTCTGCTAGGACTCACCTTGTGTAGGTAAAGCAGGTTAACCTTGCTGCTGGTGATGCCAGAAGGCAGAAGACAGCCTGCTAAATCACAGGAGATGCTTTAATGCCTTCTGGCAGACAAACAGTTTCATTCTTAATCCCCACAGGGCATCAGATCTTTATAATATCTGAGGCAGCAGATGCTCTGCAAGACAAGTTGATGTGTCTAAGTCACCTCACCTCAGCAGCAGCCTGTTCCTTCTCAGCTCAAAGTCTCCATTGCCCTTCTCTGAACCCACTCCAGTCCCTAAATGTCTTTTTTGTGGCATGAAGCTCAAAACTGGAACCTGTTCTACCCAGGACAGAGGGACAGCCCCTGTCCCAGTCCTGCTGACCACACTGTTCCTCAGAAAAAAATTAAATTCCCCTTTGATTTAAACATAACAGATGGGTTTGTTTATATCCAAAAGCATCCAACTAGTAAAGTGCTCTGACTGCACAAAGATTTATCAGAAATCTATGTATCTTAGAAAACACAGCCACTAAAATGAAATCCATCTCCCTGGCCACTCAGTAAAATAGATCTCAGAGTGTGTCTTAGGGAAGGAGTTATCACAAAATGTATCAATAACATTTCAGATATGACAGAAACCGTCGTAATTCCAAGGAAAGCCACAGGTCTGGCAAAAAAAAAAACCCAAAAAAGAATAAAAAAGCAAGATTCAGATGCACCAGTAAAAATTCTCTTGTGTTTTTAAGAATTTCAAATTTAGGATAACTGTTTAAGAAAGTCACTAAATAGGATGTAGAGAGATACATTTTGCAGCATCTAAGCTAAAGGCATGAGGAGATCATAATCAAAAAGAAACTGTGAACCCTGTTCTTCTAGCTGTGAGCAACTCAGCACTAGAAAGAGTGATTCCCAGAAAGAGGAATCCTATTTTGATATCTAATTACATCACAAGCCATTAAGATTATGCCTCAGATAAAATATTTGAGAGATTTCATCCTAAGGGAACAGCAATGGGATTTTGTAGTGCTTAGAAGATGAGAATTTCTCTGACAAATTCTCAACATTTTTACAGACATTCAGACTGTGAAGTTTCTAGTTCCCAGCCAAGGTGAGCTATGAAATCTCAGTGCTGATGGTTATAATTAATGAGCTTTCAGCCTAGGGGTAAAAAAAAAAAAACAATCCCATTTATCTGAGAAGTAGAGGAGAGCCCTTTTAATACTTTAGCATTTCTGGGTTCTGCTGCAATAAGAATTATGTGTTAAGCAGCTCAAAGCCTGAATGAGCATCTTTATTTTATTAGAAATATATACATATTTGAGACTACTGAAGGACAAGCCTTCTTACTATGGCTGGGCTGATTTATGGGGAAATTATAGGGTTTTCCCAAGATCAGAACTAGTCCAATGGCAGAGATAGGAGACTAGCATCCAAGGATCTGCCCTCCCCAAGGACATGAGCACCAGAAGGAATCTTTTTAATAAAAGGAAACACCAACCACAGCTCTGGTTACTGCAGCAGAAGCTTAATTCTTGTGTAACTATCTCTTAACACAATGGGAAAGGGTTACAAAGACTTTTTTTTCTCTGTGGATGCCCCTCTCACTAGTAACAAGATCCGACAGCAACATCATTGCTGACAGATGACCAAGAGGAGCAGCTTTGAATCAAGAGAGGAGAGAAGACTGAGTGCTCCACAGGAGAGAAAAAAAAAAAAGAAAGGAGTGGTAGAGGATCAGCCCTGATCATGCAAATTCCAGAGTGTATCCGTGTATTAGAGAAGTTCATGGCTCCATTAATGGACATTAGGAAGAATTTCTTCACCATGAAGGTGCTGAGACATTGGCCCAGGTTGCCCAGAGAGGTGGTTGAGGTCCCATCCCTGGAGACATCCAAGGCCAGGCTTGCTGAGGCTCTGAGCAACCTCATCTAGTGCACGATATCCCTGTCACTGCAGAGGAATCAATGGTCTTTGGAGGGCCCTTCCAACTCAATGCACTCTGTGATTCATGAAATGCTGTTTTCCCCTTTAATAAGCTGAATATAAAGTTAAAATTTGGGTGTAAGTGATGAGACTATCCCATGAAGTGTGTGTTTACAGGCTCAACCTGTGTTATTCTGGGTTTACACTCCTAAGGAAAGTAGGAGTTTTGTGGACACAAGGGACAAGGAGATCTCTAGGGAATTTATTGAAGTCTGTCCTGTATTTTTGAAACCTCAGTTTAACTCTTCTCCTTCCCAATTGATCTTCGTGAAAAGATCACATGGAGAGAACACAACAGCCAAGGAACTATGTATTTTCTTAATGTTACATTGAGAACAGAGCTAATTAAAAATAACTCCTTGGAAGTGCAAAAAAAAAAAAAATAAAGAAAAGAAAAAAATTGATTTCTTCTGTACAGTTTTAGCAGAGCAAATGCCATCCTCAGAAAGAGGGAATCGATAGAAACACAATGATGTTTGGAAGTTTCTATTTATGTAACAATATTAAGTACTCTGGAATTTAAACTAGATTCATTTTGACCACAGTGACATTCTCAGGTACAAGAAAAGGGTTTCAAGGGTATGTGGAATATGTCTTCAAAGTGAAGTATCAAAGATACCCTCTACATTAAAGCACTGCTGCAAAATGTACTCCTAGATTTCAGAATACATTTCTCTATTGACATGTCTGATTTTGAGATTGTGTGTGTGTGTGTTACCAGGAATCCGCATCACCGCCAGCAAGCCCAGGGACACTTCCACTATTTCCAAGGTCTTGGAAGCTCCTCCGAAATGTAAAACTCTCTGGCTGTTTCCAAAATCCCAGTCCCATACAGAGGGGCAGGAAAGATTAGCCTCTCTCTCCTCTGCAAGTGAGAAGTGTTTCTGAGTTTGTATTTAACTAAAAAAACAAAGACTTCAGGAAGGAAAAGAGGCTGGAGGAGATGGTTAGCACAGAGGACACAGCTGAGAGTGAGGAGCAGGTGAGTTTTGCCAAGAGGCATTTTGTAAACGCAAAAAGGCTTTGGAGAAACTCACAAGCCCTCTCAGCTCTTACTAAAAGTAAGTGTGTTTTAAAACATTGTCATGAGAATTATTGTAAAAGGCTTTTAGTGGAAAAACATGGATGTTTTAATAAGATATGTGATGGAAAGACTAGAGATAATGGATGTAAATTGGAAGAGGGGAGATTCAGGCTAGACATAAGAAAGAAATTCTTTACAGTGAGGGTAGTGAAACACTGGAAGAGGTTGCCCAGAGAGGTTGAGGATGCCCCCTCTCTGGAGGTGTTTAAGGCTAGGCTGGATGAGGCACTGAGCAGCCTGATCTAGTGGGAGGTGTCCCTGCCCACACCCATGGCAGGTGAGTTGGAACTCGATGATCTTCAAGGTCCCTTCCAACCCATACTATTCTATGATTCTATGATCATCAGTGTGTGTCTGGGTGTGTTCAGCTCTCCCTCAATATACCTGCAGTTGGTTTAGGAGGGCTCTGCTCAGCTCACTAGAGCTCAGCTTGTCTCCACATCCCACCTACCTGGAATATTTACAGTGTTCAAAGAGACTTGTGGGATTTTTTTATCGGTAGTTGAAGTATCTTCTGGCAAAGACTATTCCAGATAGGCAGAAGTATTCTGTCCAGACACTGTAAATGCCATAAATTACTAGGGAAAAAAAAAAAGAAGAAAAAAGAGCTGATAATTTGCTCTTTTTTTTTTTTTTTTTTTCTATCCAAGCTCTATCTGGGCACCATCTTTTTGTAGACTGATGACCTTCCTCTTCAAGCTACCACACGATGATTCAACTCAGGTGCTGTCTGTAGGCAGTAGAAATGGGTGCAATTCTTCCATAAAACCTCACAAAGATTTACTGCACCTGTATTTGTTGGGTGTGTTAAGCCTCCAGGTTTGCATCTGAGGTTGCAGTTCTGTTCCATGCAGAAACCATGCCCCCAGAGCACAGGTGACAGCTCTGGTACTTCCTGGGATGGCTGTGACTGGGAACATTGATTCCCCAGGCACAGGTTGTTGAGTCAGAAGGTGGCAGCCTGAAGCCATGAAGCAGTTTCTGCTGCCCTGTTGGTACTACGGGTGCAGTGCAAGGAAATGGGACACCAGCTGCAAAAGCATGACAGCTCTTTTTTGTATTCCAGCTACAGTNAAAAAAAAAAAAAGCGTATAATTTTTTCTTTTTTTTTTTTTTTTTTTTTTACTGTCCGTATTTTTAAAACTTTATATCATCTCCCCAAAAACCAAACCTTTTGTGAAGTCTCAGGGCAACTAAAAAATTGCAACTAAGATTTGAAGATGTTTGAGATCCTCCCTCTTCCTCCTGTCACTCCCAGTCATTGGTGCCATCAGAGTCCTGCAACATCTGAAACTCAGGACCAGCCACCTCCAGCTCCTGCCACAGCCCAGTTTGTCTCCAGATGAAGTTACTCTTTGAAGAGGGAGTGATCCACTGCCCTCTGCACAGCCCAGCAGGAGACCACACAACACAGGCTGTGTCCTAATGCACATGCACAAGGGGGAGGCATTTACTAAATTTTAAGCTCTTGAATTAAGAGCCTTAATACTAGTCCCTTAATATAGAATCATAGAATGGTTTGGGTTGGAAGGGACCTTCAAGATCATCTAGTTCCAACCCCTCTGCCATGGGCAGGGACACCTCCCACTACACCAGGTTGCTCAATGCCTCATCCAGCCTGGCCTTAATCACCTCCAGGGATTGAGGGGGCATCCACAGCCTCTCTGAGCAACCTCTTCCAGTGTCTCACTGGAACAGATGGAAGACCTGAGGGTTTTGCGCACCTCAGAAACTGGACAAGGTCCTCTCCAGTTCTCTTTGCCTCCAAAGCTCAGGTGGGTCAGCACAGCAGGGTTTGCTGCAGCACTGAATTATCTCATATTATGGGCAGCAAACATGAGCAACCACTGCTGAACCATCCCTCTCACCCAGCCTCTGCACTGCCACACACCAGAGACAACAGCCACCACCTCTGGCTCTTGCCTCAGCATCTGCCACAAGTTAAAATCATCAGAGCTCCAGGCCAAACTCCTTCAGAAAAATTCTTCTAAAAATACATATAAAGGGCAAATCCATAAGATCCCCCAGTACTTAATATGGTGGTGGAGGCCCCATCCCTGGAGACATCCAAGGCCAGGTTTGCTGAGGCTCTGAGCAACCTCATCTAGTGCAGGATGTCCCTGTCACTGCAGGGTGTTGGACTAGATGGACTTTGAAGGGTCCTTCCAACCCAACACATTCTATGATTCATTATATGATTCTCTATTCTCCTTGTATCCTCTGATAGGTTTTGGAAAATTTTATAGAAAAAAAAAATCAGGGAAAAAATAAAGCAAAGCACCTGTGATAGAGATTGCAGTTTTTACTACTCAATAATAATGGCAGCTACAGTCACAGATGAGACTAAATCCCTGCTCTGATTTTTTTGGAAAGCAAGACGTCATGAGCTCCCAGTAGAGCTCACAAACCAAGTGAATGAGAAAGAAGCAGAGGAAGAATTATGACCCTGTCATTAGACAGGGCATAAAGGAACTGAAGAAATAATGTGTCCAAAGTGACATCAGAGCCTGCTGCTGAGATGAAATAGTATAGAACACTACCTGAACAACAGCTCCAGCCCTTTGTCACCTACACATCCCTGAAGGACAATGTACAAGACCTCCAACACCAGCCACTCTCCAGAGTCATCACTCCCAGCAGCTCTGTAATAAACCAACAGGGACTTCAATGACTGTCTTGCTTTAAGGACTGGCAAGGACTCCATATTCCCTCTTCACCCAAAACTTATCTGCAAAACTAAAAAGCCAGCTCATATAGAAGTCAGAGTGTTTAAAGAACAATCGTGGATTCTACAGAGGGAGAGAGAACCTGTGTTAAGTGAGTTAACTTGAGTTTGGTTTTAATATATAAAGAAGAAATTTCAGGTGGTGAATTCCCTTTGGCAGGTTTCCATTTTACTGCTGCAATGATGTTATAAGGCTTGACACTCAGGGCATTGGTCTCTGAAAATTACTTTTATGTCATTAATATTCTCTTTGAGCTTCAGGTGAGTGAAATGACATATAAATTTCAGGCAGCAGAGAGATGCTCTAGGTCAGGTCATACAAGACCAACATACAAGACTCCATTTGTGTAAGGTGGAGTATTTGGCAAAATGTCCAAGTAAAATATATCCTAAGTTCATCTTCACCTCACTTAGCTCAGCTGATTTTCTTTGCTAACCCTGGATGAGCACCAGACAGTCTTTAGAATCTGACAGCAACCTTGCACAGCACAGAGAAGTGCTGATACTATTATTATCTACTGCAACCTACATTGATCAAGAAATGCTCAAAAAAACCCCTTACAGTTCATCACAGTTTAGGCTATGGCATCACTGACACAGATTTTTCTTTTTTTTTTTTTTTTTCTTTCCTTCCCAGCAAAATTAGAATCATGACAAGCACTGAGAGACCTCTGTCATTCTGAAGGAGATGCTGGGAGAGAAATAGCTCTTCTACTAGCTGGCAGGTCATCTGTTTGCAAAAGTCTCATAGAATGGCCTTGGTTAGAAGGGACCTTCTAACCTAACTCTGATAAGAACCAGCCCTAAACCATATCTCTAAGCTTTATGCCTGCCCATCTCTGAAGCACCTCCAGGGACAGTGCTTCAAGCTTCTTTACAAGTTCTGTCTGTGGAGCAGTTTGATGTCAGTACCTGCTCAATGAGTAGGTTGCACAAGGCAGAAGCTGCAGGGGAGCCCAATGACCCCACTCAGTTCCAGAGGAGGGGATTATGGAGTTCTCCATCTACCCCAGGACTCCTGGGGTTCCTGCTGGCTTAGCCCATGCAGCAGCACAGCAGTACACTCCTTCCTGAGGCCATTCCGTCACCAAAGAGCCCCGTGATGCCTGATTAACCTGATGGATTCTCCTCCCTACACTGATCCCATAGAAAGCTGGTGATTAACTCCTCATTTGTAAGGCAGACCACATCTCCTGCATAAAGAGATGGCTGCTAGACAGCTCCACTGCATACCCAGTTAATTATGATTTTGATAATTTGGGCTTCTAATGGTTTCTTAGTCAGAAAGCAGTTATGGGAAAGCTTCAGTACATAAATACTGCATAAATTGTCATAACTTAAGAGACAAAAAAGCCCTTGGTTGGCTTCCTAAAGCTGATCAACTGCATGTTGCAGTAGGCAGAAGGAGCCCAGAGTTTATGTACAAGCTGCAGGAAGCACATATTGCTCCTCTCCTCTCCCCCAGACTGGCAGCTGCAGATTGGGCTTGGAAAGGACTTGGGAGAGAAAATCTTTGCATTTGGAACATGCCAAGTTCTACAGCACCATGAACAGATTTGTAATTCACAGCATGACATCCCATGGAATATGCCATAGTAAAGGGTGTTGTACATTTTAACATACTTACATAATGAGCAATTATGTTGAATGTACTCCAAAATAGATTTTGCTGTAGGTTGGGGGGGGGGGAAAAAACCACAATTATTAATTGTCTTCCTTTCTAGAAACTCTGATGCCTTGGCTGGCTTATGTGAACCTTTCAGTGCATTGATGCTAAGTGATCCTCATATAACAAACAGCAAACCAAACCTAGAAAAGCAACAGCACTCTCAGAATAGGTTTTTGAGATGTTCATCTTCTCCTATACCCCAGGACCTGCATGCAAGAGCCAAGCAGAAGAACTTCTACTCTACTCAGCCCCTCTACCGGGCTCTGGTGA
>VZTY01023974.1:0-14967 GCA_013400935.1 Turnix velox | reverse complement strand
TCTGGGTGTTCCTGTTCCAGATGTCCTAGATGATCTCTTGAGGTTCTTTCCAATCCCTGACATTCTGGGATTCTGTGACAGCAAGTCTTCTGCCTCAGAGGGTTTAAACTAAGACCAAAATACAACTGATATTTTGGCAGAGGAGATGTGGGCTTTGCTCTCCATCTCCATGGGGACAGATGACAGCAAAGAGGGAGTGAGCGTGGATGGGGTGTGTGTCTCACTGGGGGTGCTGGAGCTAGGGTTGAAGCAAGGCTAACCTGGGTAATGCCACCACCACTCATTGTTTGAAACTCTACTGTCAGCTCGTTCAATTCTTAGGAGATTTTTTCCCAGTGTGAGCAATAAGCTTGAGAGAACGGTGCTCAGAAATGCAAGATCATTTGAGTGCTAAAAGGAAAAAAAAATAAGAAAAAAAAAGAAAAGTGGGGTGAAATGGCAAGCACTTCTTATTAAAATGAGTTATTTAATAAAATCATGAATTATTCAAAAAGGAACATTTTTCCATCTGATTTCATGCAAGTTTTAACCTTGGAGATGGGGAAGGAGAGGGAGGAATGGGGATGTGGGATCAGGCAGGAGCTCTGGGAAGTGGCACCCATGTAATGCTGGATGAGGACAGGCTAGAGGCCACCTCACACCCATTCCTTGAGCAGTCCTTGTCTTGCACACCCTGCTTCAAAGCATCACAGCTCTCTGATTCAGATTTTGAATTGCCCAGGCTGTGAGGAGGAAGCAGAGCATATTTATGTCCTACCAACAGTGAAGGTATTCCAGGTTCTCCTTTAATTTTTGTTCCCTGATCCCACCCAGTTCATTACAAAAGACTCTAGTGGGCAGCAGATCCCACCTCATCAACTGAATGTTGCTGTAGGAATTTCATTTTGGATGAATTTAGAGACCCTGAGAAGATGATGAGTGAGAAAAAAAAAACAGGGGTGGAGAGAATTCTATGAGGGGAGATTTAGGCTGGATCTAAGAAAGAAATTCTTTCCTGTGAGAGTGGAGAGACTGGAAGAGGTTGCCCAGAGAGGTTGTGGATGCCCCCTCAATCCCTGGAGGTGTTTAAGGCCAGGCTGGATGAGGCATTGAGCAACCTGGTGTAGTGGGAGGTGTCCCTGCCCATGGCAGGGGGGGTGGAATTAGATGATCTTGAACCCAAACCCAAACCATTCTGTGATTCCCTAAAGGACTAGAGGATGAGAGGGTAAGAAATAGGAAGAATAAGGAATGAGCAGGGCTCTTCACCTCTCCCACCTTGCCCTGCTTCATCATCACTTCTTTGCCTTCAGTTTGAAGCCCTGTACCCAGAGGGGATGAGTCCTGGCTCCTCGTGGTCAAGGGTGAGACCAGTTCCAGTAGCAGAATGTAAGGGCACACTCTGCATCTTTCCCAGATGCAGAGCCAGAGCATCATCACTCCATGGCCCTCCATCATTTCTTTTTATCACTGCCTTAGGTTTGAAACCAATGTGCTCTGTGATCCTGGAGACCAGATTGCTCTCCACTTTAACCACCACTTCTCCAGCTCCAGAACTGTCTGCAACTCCTTCCTTGCCAACCACTGGGGGAAGGAAGGGGTGAATAACACCTTCCACTTCAAAGCAAAGGAACCATTCCAGGTAATTCTGGGGTCTCCAAGGTCTCCTTGGGTGGGACAGGAGTGAACCAGCCAATACTGGGGTCCTTCTCATTGATCTAACCTTGGCTTCCCATCTTCTTTCTGTCTCCTGTCAATATTTCTGTGTTACCCTGATTTACACCCAACTCTCAAACATGAGGAAGCTCAACAAAAATCCCTGCAGTTGCTTTCAATTTAGGCTTTGCATTATCACTTATTTCTATAAATCAAAGAACTCAAATCTTCCCTTTTCCTCATAGAGGGGGTGAGTAACTTGTGTGTTGGCTCTGGCAGGACTTGAAGTGGGTTGTAGCTGCACATTCCCAAATCCAGCCATCCACAGAGGATGCAGGGCCACGTGGTGGACCTGACACAGTCTCTCTTTCAGGTTGAAATCTACCCTGACCAGGACTTTTTTGTTGATGATAACAAAATCCTGCAGTACAAGCACTGGCAGAAGCAGCTTTCCTCCATCACCAAGCTGCAGATTCTCAATGACATTGCTATTTCTTCACCAAATGAGGTTTTTCTTAGAGCTGGGATGCTCTCTAAGACCACTCCCCTTCAAGCTACTCATCCAGCTGGAGACAACCTCCCCCTCTCCTCAACTTGCAAGATGTTTCCACAGATTCCTTTCATCATTTGAGAGATTATTTGCTCACCCTGAGTCCTGCCAACTCTTCTAATATAGACCCCAAGAGTGTTGCAGTGGGTCAGAAAAGAGCAAAAGCTTAGAGAAACACATAATATCATATATTCCCTTCATCATGCATCAGAAATGCAGCTGGACTCCAAAGAAAAAAGGGTCTGAGCTAATCAGGGTCAAGAAATTATGGAATTGGAATGAAGGCAGTGCCTGTGGATGGCCTCTGGATTTTCTCCTCCTTTCTAGTTGCCTTTCAAAACACCCAGCTTGTCCCTTGCACCCTCTTTTCTCTTCCATATCTCCATCTGGGCTAAAAGATGTTATTTTTACTTTGTTTTAATTACTCATGTCACGAGAAGCACAATGTCCCAGTGTTAAATCTGAACAGAAACTCGCTCCAAAAAATGAAGAGCTGACCCCAGATCACTCCTTTGTTCCTCAGACATAAACCAGAACACATTCCTAACACAAAAGGCAAAGACCATCCTTCCCATCAAGGAGAAATCACTTGGTAAGAAGACAGCTCTGATCCATTCTTGCTTTTTGGGGGGGAGATCTCTGAAGGTCACAGCTTTGCTCCAGCCTTTTCTCAATGCTCAGACTGGACCTTTCCAATTCTTGACCCCACTTATAGTCTCAAGAACTTAAAAAGAAGAAGCCAACCACAACACATGATGACAAAAAGTTGACATTTACAAGATAAAAAGTTTATGATGTTTGTCCATACCATAAAGAACACAAACTGGGAACCATCTTGTGGCAGAGAGCACAAGGGGAACACAAAATGGTCCCAAATGGCAACTCCTCACTTCAAAAAATGCAGAAAGCACAGCTTGGAAACAGCCACAGACTCTGCAAGTCAGGGAGGTTGGAGATGGTTGGATCCACCACCAATGGGATAAGAGGGTGGCCCCAAATTCTTTTTCACATGATGTCACTCAAGGGTTCAACAGACTTTACCCTGATGGAGGTTCCATCAGTAAAACAGGCAGAGAGAGAGCAAAATCAGGCCAGCTGAGATCTCAGGGTCACACATCTGATAATACTGAACTGCATTTGAAAAGAAGTTTTTTCTTTGTGTTTCAGAGAGGAAAAAATGATGAAATTATTTACAAGGGTAATGCTTTGTGTTTGCATGTCCTGCTGCAGCAACTCACCCCAACTCCATGGCTCTCCAGAAGCAAGCACAAAAGGACCACAGACAACCAGGGGAAAAAAAAAGTATAAAAGTATAACTAAATAGAGAGATGCCACAAAAAATCAGGCAGAAACAGAGACTGTGCTCTGATTCCTCAACACACTCTCCTTAGCTCCTGCCCGTGGCTGATCTCACTCCCTTACCATCTGCACAGAGAGAGTCCCATCTCTCCTGACACATCCCCAGCATCACCACAGGCTTCAGGACAGTGTCTGCTTCCTCCTCCAGCCAAAACACTCCCAAGGGTGAAGGGGTTTTCAGAGCAAGAGAGGTCTGGGAGGGCCATAGAGCATCATCTCTGGGAGGAAAACTCCAGGGCTGGCTGTTTGTGTAGTTTTATGGGGAATGAGAGATGTCCTCCAAGTCTGTGTCCCTCATTGGCCCCTTAAGGGGAAAAAATAAAGAGGAAAACAAAGCTTGACAATTATGATGGTCAATTAAACTATGAGGAGCAGGGTGAGGGGGGTGGTGGCTCATCAGACTTGTACAGAGGCATTGAGTGCTGGTATGGAGGTGAACAAAGGGGACAAGACTTCATTTAAATCTTTCTTCCAAATTTAAACCAGCTTTCCCATTCACCATCTGCAGTTTGAAAATGGGGTGGGAAATAGCAGAGGAGAGCTCCTGAAGGAGTATATTTTGGAGAGATGGAGGTTTTAAAGGGGAAGAAGCAGAACCAGCTGGTGGAGCAGCTCTGGGAGGGTTTCACTGACCAAGATGAAGGCCAGCATCAATATTTTTACAGTGGCCAAGTGCTGGGATGAAATGCTGACAGAGAGAGAGCAATTCCTGCAGAATGGAATTTGGACTGTCCTAGACATGATGCTGCTGCCCTTAAAGCTTACATGAACTGGAGAGGGACAGCAGAAAGGTGGTGACATCCTACATGGGTTCTCTCTCTACCACTCATCCTCTTTACTCAGGTCAGATCTGCGGAATTCAGTGAAATCATAGAATGCTTTGGGTTGGAAGGGACCTTAAAGATCATCTAGTTCCAACCCCCCTGCCAAGGGCAGGGACACCTCCCACCACACCAGGTTGCTCAGTGCCTCATCCAGCCTGGCCTTAAACACCTCCAGGGATTGAGGGGGCATCCACAGCCTCTCTGGGGAACCTCTCACCACCACTTCTTTCTTAGATCCAGCCTAAATCTCCCCTCTTCCCATTTGCAGCTGTTACTCCTAGTCCTGCCATCCTGGACCCTACTAAAAAGTTCTACCCCAGCCTTTCTGGAGCCTTCTTCCTTCAGGTATTGAGAAGCTCCTCTGAGGTCCCCCCTGAGCCTTCTCTTCTCCAGGCTCAACAACCCCAACTCCTTCAGCCTGTCCTCAAGAAGGGAGTTGCTCCAGCCCTTTGAAATGCTCTGGCTTGTTCCCAGATCAATGAGAGGGAAAATGAGGCTCATAATCCTTCATGCCCGAGCTGTGCCAGGACCAAAGTTCCCCCCCTGGCAGTGTCACAGCACTGCAGATCTCCTGCAGAGCATCTGCGGGTGCGTGATCCTGGGTCCTGCTGGCACCCATCACCTTCCCCAGCAGCAACCACCAGCTATTTCCTCATGGGCTGGTGAGCAAAGGGCTCCCACGTCAGCAACACTCACATCTCAGCAGCAGAGCAGCAGCCTGGAGACATCAGACTGAGTGACACTGTCCCCACCAGCCTCAGTGAGGGACATTTGAGCATCAGACACTGGGTCCCGCCTGGAGGTAGGAGAGGCAGAGGGGAGAAAAGGGGGCAAGGACTTGTTGCTAAGGCAGTGAGGAGAAACTTCTAGGAAAGCACACAGAAAAAGGAGATAGCCATGCAGGTTGTACCCACTTTCTGACTCCATGCCTATATTTTTTGACCAAAAAAACCCCCAAACTCAAAAACAGAATCATAAAATGGTTTGGGTTGGAAGAGACCTTAAAGATCATCTAGTTCCACCCCCCTGCCATGGGCAGGGACACCTCCCACTACACCAGGTTGCTCAATGCCTCATCCAGCCTGGCCTTAAACACCTCCAGGGATTGAGGGGGCATCCACAGCCTCTCTGGGCAACCTCTTCCAGTGTCTCACCACCCTGACAGCAAAGAACTTCTTTCCTCTCTCCAGCCTAAATCTCTCCTCTTCCAATTTACATCCACTACTCCTTGTCCTGCCATCCTGGACCCTACACAAAAGTCCTACCCCAGCCTTTCTGTAGCCCCCTTCAGGTATTGAGAAGCTACTATGGAGGTCCCCCTGATCCTTCTCTTCTCCATCCTTGGATGCTGGAGTTTTAGCTACTTACTCATAGCTAGAGGGCAGCTCTGATGGAAAGAAAAAAAAAAAAGGGCAGGGTGTCAAGGTTTGGGCTGTTTTTAACTGTTCAACTGACCCTTCCTCCTCCAATCTTAATGCCCCCATGAGCATCTCCTGCTAGACAGCAGAGCTGCACCACAGCAAAGATCTCCTCTCCACTGGTCCTCAGTGACTGTGTTGTGGTGCAGCTCAGTCACCCTGGCTCCCCAAAATCCCCACATCCCCCAAGGCCTCAGTTTTCCCAACACATTCCCACAGAAATAGCTTCCAGGTAGCGCAGAGCTTATCAGCCATGCCTTTCTTCCTTCCATCTCTGAGGCCTTAGATAAGAGGATGCTTATACAAGCACATGGGCTGTCAAAACTCCTCAAATACTCACGACTCACAGGTGTTTGCTGGCAGGAACACGAAGTGCAAATGTTCAGCTTTTTATTTCTGATGAGTATGAGTGGGGAAAAAGAAATAAAAAAAAATGGAAGAGAAGGAATAACTCTCAATTCTGGCTGAGAAGAAGCAGCTCCAGATTGCAGTTGGAAAAGAGTCCCTGCTGGAAAGCAGAGTGATGTTCCTTTTATTGCAGTTAAAGGGAACTTTAGAAAGCCATTTTGACTCACACCATCTTCATCCAGACAGCAAAGTGCACCCCTCAGCCCTGATTTTGCACACGTGGGGGTATGTCCCAGCTCCAGGTATTAATGCAGGTGGAGAAGGATTATTTTCTGGAAGAAAGAACCTGCCCTAGAGGTTGAAGAATTGGAAGCTGATCCTGGAACCTATTAAAAAAAATCCTATCCCTTCATTTGGCAGCTATGTTATTGGGCAGCCCTGATAAGGAAAGTGGAGCATAATTCATCCTCATGCCCAAATTTTCTGGCCCCTCAGTTGTACAGCCTGCTCAACACCCTCTTGCCAAAGCTGGATGCAATCAATCACCTTATTCCTTCAAGCCATATGAACACTGCTGGCCAAATCTCTAATTTTGCTACAGCATAGCAGCCTACCTAAAATCAGGAGGCTTTCTCCACACCATCACCCCATTGGAAGTCTGTCCTAGGTCTTCTAAAGCACTTTGCAGCCACGGGAATTCAAATAAACACTACAGAAATGGGAGGACCACAGCACCCTTGCACAGACAAGGAAACAAAAACACATGAATGAAGGAGAACAGAGATGAGGGGGGGAACTGGTTGGTTTTACCTTTACAAGGATGATCAAAGAGCTGAAATACCTCTCCTAGGAAGACAGGCTGAGAAAGTTGGGGCTGTTCAGCCTGGAGAAGACTCCAGAAGACCTCACAGCAGCTTTCCAGCCCCTGAAAGGACTCCAGGAAAGCTGGGGAGGGGCTGTTTGCCCAGGGCATGAAGCCACAGGACAAGTGGTTTGAAATAAGCAGGGCAGGGTTAAGTTTGACATGAAGAAGTTCTTCCCTGTGAAGGTGGTAAGACACTGGAACAGGCTGCCCACAGAGGTGGTGGAGGTGCCATGCCTGGAGTTATTCAAGGCCAGGCTTGCTGAGGCTCTGAGCAATCTGAACTAGCTAAAGATCTCCTTGCTTACTCCAAAGGGGTTGCACTAGATGACCTCTAAAGGTCCATTTCAGTTCTGTACATACTATGATCCTATTCTGTGCTTCTTAAACAAGAGGCCAGGGCTGCTGACCAGCTCATTAGCTCAAGGAGTCTTCCATTTTTCCATGCACAGGTATCTTTGCTGCACTCCCAGCTACTAATCAGCATTTTTCTACCTTTTTTCATGCCACCAAGATCACTTATTTTTCTTCCCCTTCCTTAACACAACCCCTGCTCAAAGAAAAGCTCAGCGACTTGGGTGTGATGAGGGACACAAAGAGCTCTCCCCTTTCAAAACCAGGGAGTAAAGCCAAGATGCAGCTATTTTTCCCCTTCTGACCTCTGCCTCCACACTATTGTGTGCTTCCACTTCTTGGAGTCACCCTGCTCCTGCACATGGGAAGCAGAAAGACAACTGTGGTCAGCAATGATGAGAGGGCAGAGACTGCACTTCCAGTAAATTGACTCTTCCCAGATGAGTCACAGCACAGAGGGGTGAGGAGGCATCATTACTGGAGAGAAAAACTTCTCAACTGACCCCGACAGAGCTTAACAACCTCTCAAAGCCTCTGCCTGCCCGGTTTCTCTATGACTGGTTGTGGAGATTCCTTCCCCAAAAGCTGCCCAAAATGAAAAACAGCTCAGCTCAGGGTTTGTTTTTTGGTTGGGTTTTTCTTTTCCCCCTCCTCTTATCTTGTTAAAACATTAGAGCAGACTGCTGGAGAGCATTCAGACCAGCATCACCTCTCTCCCTGCCTCCCAGCTGATGCCTTCTTGAAACATAGAGCAGAAATCCTAAGGATTTCCTGATTAGAAGCAAACAATGCAGCAAAGCTTATTTTTAAAGGCATTACTCTTGATCACTACACTCTACAAACCTCCTCGAATGCTAATTCTTGTTGCAGTCTGACCCTGGGCATCTCTGCTTTGAGAGCTGCCTGCAAAGCATCAACTGGGCTGAGAGTAAATCATCTTGCTCAGAAAGACAAACCCCCTCTTATTGTTCTCTTTAAAAAAAAAAGATAAAATAAAATCCTTATCTCCTCCCTGACACCAGCACACCTGGGCTCTGAGAGTGCTTTTTCTCCCCAAGCTTTTCCTTCCTGCATTTAAAGCCTTCAGTCAGAGACTTCCCCCAGATGGCAATCAGCTGATGGAACCCAGAAAGCTTTGTCATCCCAAAAGCCCTTTATTAGCCTGTTGCACCTGGGTACAGAGCAGCAGGGAAGAGATGTTGTCATGCAAATTGGCAGCAAGCAGGTAGAAGGATAAAGCTCTGACTCTCAGCATCCCTGCTCTTCTATTTTATCTGCTTCCCTTCTCTGCAGTGTTTGTGACAAACTGCTTGGGCCACCAAGAGCCACAAAAGGGGTGAAAGGCAGCCCCACAGACCACGAGGTTTCCAGCAGTTTCTAAATCTGCTTGATTTGGGCTTTGCTTTCAGTCTGGTTCTAATTATATCTCCCCAGGGGGGGATGAGACCATCACACAAATCATGGGACAAGGAGCAAATCCCACCATTGCTTCAACTAATCCCAGATCACAGCTTGGAGGAGAAAAGGGCAGGATGCAGGCAGTAGGAGATGAGTTGCTTTAGGTGCCAGCTGCCAACCCCACTGAGTCTGCCTTCACTTCTCAAAGCCTTGATTTGCTGCTTGGTATCCCCTCCAAACCTTGTGTATAAATTTATCCAGTGAAATATGGACCCACAGCACAGATTTCTCTTAAAAAACCCTTTTTGTTTGGTGCAGCACATCTCTATTTAGTGTCTCGCCCAATGAGATAGGATCAAACTCACCCTGTATTGTCCTGGTTTGGAGAAGGATCCCTGTGGGAGAACACACAGCCCCACATTCCCCAGCCTGCAACTCTCCTGCAGTTCTGCATGGCCCAGAAGCAGAGATATCTGAAAGACAGATTTATTCAATCACACTCATGCCAAGCTGGTGTTTCATTGTTCTTGAACAAGCAAACATCCTATCAGACAAATTCTTCTGCATTATCTTTTTATTTCAGCAATTGCTTTTCTGGAGCTCTCACTCCAAAAGACTTCCAATAAAAAAAAAAAAAGGCTGAAAGATAAAGAATTTGGCTCATATCTGTTCATGAAAACAAACATCAGTGAATATTCTCAGGCATAAAAATGCACACATTCCCTGTTCAAAATCCTCCAAAGAACACTTGGAATGGTTTAAATGTTTCATTCTTTGTTTGAGAGGGAAGAAGTGGGGGGTGGGGGAGGAGAAGAAAGGTTTTCATTCTCATAAAAGTAATTACAAGCAGCAAACATCGATTCCCAGATGTTTTCCATTTGTTTTGTGATTTTCTTTTCAAAGAAGCTGAAGTGCATTTGGGCATCCTCTGTGTATTGTCTTTGTGCTCAGCGCTGGCTCCTTATCTCAGCCTGGATTTGAAGCCACATCAAGGTGGTGACATCACACCACAGCTATGTCGAGGGTCTGGGTGCCACAAATAGTTCGTGTCCCCACCAAAACTGTGGTGCCAGGGCAGCCGTGGCACCAGGAAGGAGCAGCCACCAGCAGAGGGAGCGGCAAAGCCAGCTCAGAAGTTCCTCAAACTGGTGACACCCAGGATTTTGGCAGTTCTGTTGGTGGGTTAGAGATTTGTAGGCAATAGAAGGATAGACACCAAGTCGAAGACAAGTTTAATCTCTCTTGATAGTGAGACAGAGGGTTTGGGATTTGTCTTTTTTATATCATGGTTGCAGCTGTGTTGCAGTGAAGTCTCTGGGAGAAGAAGAAGAGGAAGAGGAGAAAGATGAGGAGGAAAAGAAGAAGGAGAAGGAGAAGGAGGAGGAGGAGGAGGAGGAAAAGTGCTCAGTGCAGGGACAGAGGCCTCCAAGAATGGTTTGGGTTGGAAGGGACCTTCAAGATCATCTAGTTCCACCCCCCCTGCCACTACACCAGGTTGCTCAATGCCTCATCCAGCCTGGCCTTAAACACCTCCAGGGATTGAGGAGGCATCCACAGCCTCTCTGGGCAACCTCTTCCAGGGTCTCACCACCCTCACAGCAAAAGACTTCTTTCTTATTTCCAGCCTAAATCTCCCCTCTTCCAATTTCCATCGATTACTCCTAGTCCTGCCATCCTGGACTCTATTCAAAAGTCCTACCTCAGCCTTTCTGTAGCCCCCTTCCTTCAGGTATTGAGAAGCTCCTCTGAGGTCCCCCCTGAGCCCTCTCTTTTCCAGGCTCAACAACTTCAACAATCCCCTGAACAATCCCCTTCTATCTCCACCCCATCAATCAACAGTGTGAGGGACAGAAGGGGTAGGTGGTGATAAAGGCAGGTATTGTGCTTCTGAAGGTGACTAAAACCAGAATCTTTTTGGTTGTGTGCCACATGGAGGGATAAAGACACAGCTCTGCTGGAACCATGCAAGGGTGCATGTTCCCCAGACAGTGGCAGGGAGTCTGAGTCCTGTCCCTTTGTGCCCACCAGGGAGAAAAGTTGAAGTGGGGAGAGCATGAGTTGCACAACCTCAGAACTACCACCTCCACACCTTCAAGATGTGACCTCTATCTGGTCATCAAGAGAAACACATGTGATGCACAACCACAGGAACCATTCCACCTTCCCACCCTCAAGGTGTGACCTCTACCTGGTCACTAGTAGAACTACATGAGATGAACAACCACAGAACTACTGAGTTCACACCTTCAAGATGTGACCTCTATCTGGTCATCAAGAGAAACACATGTGATGCACAACCACAGGAACCATTCCACCTTCACACCTTCAAGATATGACCTCTACCTGATCATCAGCAGATGCATGAGATGCAAAACCACAGGAACCATTCCACCTTCCCACCCTCAAGGTGTGACCTCTACCTGGTCACTAGTAGAACTACATGAGATGAACAACCACAGAACTACTGAGTTCACACCTTCAAGATGTGACCTCTATCTGGTCATCAAGAGAAACACATGTGATGCACAACCACAGGAACCATTCCACCTTCACACCTTCAAGATGTGACCTCTACCTGGTCACCAGTAGAAGTAGAAGATGCACAACCACAGGAACTGTTCCACCTTCACACCTTCAAGATGTGACCTCTACCTGGTCACCAGTAGAAGTAGAAGATGCACAACCACAGAAAGTGTTCCCCCTTCACACCCTTCCAGATTTGACCTCTACCTGGTCACCAGTAGAAGTAGAAGATGCACAACCACAGGAACTGCTACCTTCACACCCTCAAGATGTGACCTCTACCTGGTCACCAACAGAAGCACAAGATGCACAACCACAGGAACTGTTCCACCTTCACACCCTTCCAGATTTGACCTCTATCTGGTCAGCACCAGAAGCAGGAAAAGCCTTGGGTTTTCCTGAACTTCCTCCAGTCCCTGAGCACCAGTGCAGCTGTGTGACACCCAGCACATGCTGCAGCAGGAGCAGGGAGTTTGTGCTGAGGCAGCAATGCTAAAATTACCCAGCTCTGGAACCCTGATGGGCAGAGTCATGGAGGTTTGGGAGCTGGTGGGAGTTTTTCTGAGCTCCTGGCAAAGGCCCAAAGTGGCTGACTCACTCCTCCTCTCAGGTCAGGTCCTCACAGCTGGAACTCCACTGAGACCATTGGGTTATTTTGGATGTACATCACTGTACCATCACCATCCACCCCATTACCCTTGCTGGAGAAGGATGGCTCCTGTCTCCAGAGGGCTTTATTTAGCTTCTAGTCCCAAGCTCCTCCTCCAGCCAATGTGGAAAGGTCAGGGCACCTTATTTCTGTTGGAGGTTCCCCACTGTGAGTTATTTGGTGGCTCTGAGCTTGTTAGAAGCAATGAGCTCGTTGCAATCAATGCTCTTGTCCCCTCTATTGGCTGTGCACAGCTTATGCATTTGTCATGGTGTTGTTGGAGATGACTTGGCATTGGGGAGCTGGGTCAATGGATGCAAAAGCAGATTCATCCTAATTATATCAAGCCACTGATCAACTTAGTAGTCTGGTCTAGTATTCAAAGCCCTAAGGGGGTTCCTTGGCAGTAAATCATGCAGGTTACAAATAAAGTCCATGGGGCAGGGAAAAAAAAATAAAGAAAATCGTTACTTCACCCTTTCCTCTTGTGTTCTGTTAACCTCCTACCAAAACTGTTGACTTAATAGCAACTGCCCTATGAAGACAGGCTGAAAGGAGTTGGGGTTGTTCAGCCTGGAGAAGAGAANACCAGAAACAACGGATGTAAATTGGAAGGGGGTAGATTTAGACTTGACATAAGAAAGAAATTCTTTACAGTGAGGGTGGTGAGGCACTGGAACAGGATGCCCAGAGAAGCTGTGGATGCCCCCTCTCTGGAGGTGTTCAAGACCAGGCACTGAGCAGCCTGATGTAGTGGGGGGTGTCCCTGCCTATGGCAGGGGGGTTGGAACTCAATGATCTTTAAGGTCCCTTCCAACCCAAACTATTCTATGATTCAATGAATCACCTCCACTCTGTTTTTAGTTTGAAATTACTCAGGTCATAGAGATTTCCAGTGTCCAGCTTTGATCTCCCCCAGCCTCCCCAGTTTGCAGCAGATCCATTTGCTCAAGGAGCAGCTGTGGAACTGCATCAGTTTTTAGGTAGTATTCATGCATCTCACCACGCAGAATAGTGTGTACCCTGTGCTCTGGGCAACACATTAGAATTAGTTTGTGGAAGTCATTTGTCTCTGAAGATCTATAAATACACATACGTAAAGCTACAAGTCACATGCTTGGAGCAAATGCATTCTAATGCAGAAGAACTTGATGTGCTGATCACACTCCCCCCCTCCCAAAATGTGATCTTTCTTTCATTTCACGTAAGGAGGACCAAAAATATTTACTTTCCTCTTTCACATGAATAGGCTAAAATGAATGGAGAGTTCCCCACTGCTGCAAACAAGGACATTCACCATTCAGTGACAAAACAGCCTTCACTTGGGCTGTGTTTGCCACTTTGCTTTCTCTCAGAGAAGTCAAAGAAAGAAAATAAACAATAAACACCTCAGGCAGGGGTATTTCTTCCTCTTGTCAAACATTTCCCCTTGTGATTCACTGGCAAGATCTGAGGCCCTCCAGTCAAAAGCTTCATTTCACAAACCAACCTTGATGCCCAACTGACCTTCAACTTTTTCAAGTGTCTTTTTTTTCTATGAGCCATTCTTCCCATTCCTTTAGTTTAAGACCAAAAAAAAAATGCAGTGTTTCCTTCTGAATGCTCCTTTCTGTGATGTTAACCACTGATGTACCAGCTTCTGCTGGGCAGCACAAAGGGAGGGTGGATTCTGTGTCAAAGAAAGCACTGAAGTGCCTGGGTACCTCTCTGCCTTGCTGCAGTGGAGCCCAGGAAGCCCCCAGGAGAGGAGAAGATCAGCATGAATGTGGCATGCCTCTCCAGTCTCCACACACTCTCTGCCTGCTCCTGTCCTGTCTTCTCCTTCCTGTTCTCTGCCTGTTCCCTGCCTGCTTTTGGCCTATCTGCTCATTGTCCAGGATCTGTCTATTCCTTCTCTGCTCCCTGTCTCCTCCTTGCCTCTCTCCTGCTCCCAGCCTTCTGCCCACTCTCTGCCTTCACTGCCCATTCCCTGCCTTCTCCTGACCATTTCCTTCCCTTTCCTTGACTTCTGCTGCCTGTTCCCTGCCTTCTCCTGCCCATTTCCTGCCTTCTCATGCCCACTTTCTGCCTTCTTCTACCCCTTCTTTGCCTGCTCCCCGTGCCTGCTTTCTCCTGACCATTTCTTGCCTTCTCCTGGCCTGTTCCCTGCCTTCTCCTGCCCACTCTCTGCCTTCTCCTGCCCTTTCCTTGCCATCTCCAGCCCATTCCTTGCCTTCTCTTGTCCATTCCCTGCCTTCTCCTGCCCTTTCTCTGCTTATTCCCTGCCTTCTCCTGCTCTTTCCTATCCTTCTCCTGTTCTTTCCTTCCCTTCTCCTGACCATTCATCACCTTCTCCTGCCCATTCCCTGCCTTCTCCTGCTTTTTCCTTCTCCTGCCCATTCTCTGTCCATTCCCTGCCTTCTCCTGCCCTTTCTTTGCTTATTCCCTGCCTTATCCTGACCATTCCTTGCCTGCTCCTGTTCATTCCTCTCATTCTCCTGACCATTCCCTGCCTTCTCCTGCCCATTCATTGCCTTCTTTTGCCACTTCCTTCCCTTCTTCTGCCCATTCCTTCCCTTCTCCTGCCTGTTCCTTGCCTGCTCCCTATCCATTCCCTGCCTTCTCCTGACCATTCCTTCCCTTCTCCTGTCCATTCCCTCCCTTCTCTTGCCCATTCCTTCACTTCTCCTACCCATTCCCTGCCTTCTCCTGCCTGTTTCTTCCTTTCTCCTGTGCTCATTCTCCACCTTCTCCTGCCCATTCCTTCCCTTCTCCTCCCTGTTCCTTGCCTTCTCCCTATCCACTCTATGCCTTCTCCTGCCCATTCCCTGCCTTCTCCTGCTTTTTCCTTTCCTTCTCCTCTTCTTTGCTCTCCCTCTCCTGCCCATTCCTTGCCTTCGCTTGCCCATTCCTTCCCTTCTCCTGCCCATTCCCTGCCTTCTTCTGCCTGTTCCTTCCTTTCTCCTGTGCTCATTCCCTGCCTTCTCCTGCCTGTTCCTTTCTTTATCCTGACCATTCCTTGATTGCTCCCTGTCCATTCCTTCTCTTCTCCTGCCCATTCCCTGCCT
>VZTY01023972.1:24054-34059 GCA_013400935.1 Turnix velox | reverse complement strand
TCCCTGATATCCTGTGATTATTGGAATGGAATTTCTCAGCTTTTAGATACTGAAGGAAATGCTTCATCTTATAGTGGAAATCAAAGGCTGCTTCATCCAGCAGACAGGAGGTGCTACTTCTTCACCTCCCTCCACTCTGACAGCCAGGGAGGACTCAGCTCTGTTGGCTGAGTCCCTCCCCCCAGTGCTTCTGCCACTGGTTTGAAAAGGTTGATCTCGTTTCATCAGGCCCAAATTACTGTGTGATCACATCACAGGTAAATTTAGTGCAATTAGTCTCACAAAGGCAGCAAAGGTGCTGCACAGCCATGAAAAATGCCCAGAATTGACAGAGGCCTGATACTGTGATTGCCAGCAAATTATTAATACTGAGTAGATTAGACTTACCTAATTAGAAGAATAGTTAGAAGGATGTAAGAAGAAGTTAGAAGGATGCTTTTCTGTCTTGTGATGGTAATTGGATTGTGTGTTACAACTCTGTATTTGGAATCTAACTTAATAATGTTGCAGCTCCAAAGTCAGTATTGTCTGGAGAATTATATTCCATGCGTGATGCTTGAGTTGTTACAATGCTTTTCTAGTTGTCCAGAAAACCCACTTTACTGGTATTTCATAACAGCTTATTATAATGAGTGATTATTGAACCAGCAATTGCTACTGGAGACATGTGAATGCAAAGACTTCATAGAATCACAGAATTACTTGGGAGAAACCTCAAAGATCACACCTCCCACCAGCCCAGGTTGCACCAAGCCTCGTCCAACCTGGCCTTGAACCCCTCCAGGGCTGGGGCAGCCACAGCTTCTCAGGGCAGCCTGGGCCAGGGGTTCAGTCCCATCACAACAAAGGGTTTCTCCCTCACATCTCACCTCAATCTCCCCTCTTTAAGTTTAAAACCATTCCCCCTAGTCCAGTAGCTCCCCTCCATGATCCAGAGTCCCTCCCCAGCTTTCCTGGAGCCTCTTTAGTGTCTGGAAGGTCTCCCAGAAGTTCCAAAAATCTAGACCATAAACCAGAGACAAATCGATTGCCCTGGTAGTGAACTGATGCTGTGAAGATCAGGGTAAGATGTTGGTTAGTTCTAAAAGCACCCAAGTCTCCCAGTCAGTTTCTTTAGGTGACAAATAGGATGGACAAAATGTAAGCCTTACAAATATCTAAAGTGAGCCTGAAAAAGCTTGGAGTGGACTTGGAAGATCTCCCCAAATGCTAGGTGGCAGTGGTTTCAAAAGCAGAGACTGACAAGGAAACGCTGCACGTTTTGTTAGAGGTTTTGGGGTAGAAGCAATAAATATTTCTGCTAGATAGCCAGTTAAGGGAAATTAGTTCTTTCCTCAGGATATGAGGAAGGAATCTGTGAAGTCAGGGAGATACCAGCATTCATTGTTCTCCAGCTGGTGAGGGATCTGGAGCCACTGAGGAGAAAGGGGGGAAACCACCAACTAATCAGTAAGACTTTCAGACTGTTACCATGTCGCCTGTAACATTCATCTCATCAATTGCAGGGTTTGTTAAATTTAAAACAGTACTGAAGAAAACTCCCAAGATAGGTCATTTTCCACCTTAAATTCAAAATGGGAAGATAGTGTTCTGTTTCTGAAAGGAGAAGATGGGTAAGGGATGATTTGTCTCATTTCAAAAGCACAAGGAAGTTCAGAATCATTTTATGTAGCTTCAAGGCAGTAATACCTGACTATGCTAACGCTGCTCTCTACCACCAGGCACTAGTCATACTTTTTCATGAAGAAAGGCTTTAAGTTAAAAGGTTTTTTTCCCCTTAGTTATCCCCTTGTCTGCCAACATTCTGTGAAAAATTACAAATAGCTGCAGGAATCATTTACAAAAGGCAGGAGTATCCTTGCACAGAGAGGCTGCAAACCCTGGAACAGTTCCCATTTCTACAGAGCATCACCCAAGTATCACCTTTGTGCATAGTATTCTGATTTAGTAATAGAAAATTATGGAAGTTCGTTTGGCTGGAGCAATTAGTGTTTGTCTGCTTGACCGTTCTCTTGGACATTATTACATCTGCAAGTGGGAGAAACCATACATGAGACGAGTTCTGAACAATCCTGAGTAGCATGACTATGGCTTGATAGCATGATCTAGGGGAGATGGTGGACCATCTATGTGGTGGTCAGGAATTGTTCCTGCTGTGGGAGCAGCAGCTTTCAACTAAGAGACAGCTGAGAAAGGTGAATTTGACTGTAGAAATAAAAATGAGCCTCCTCAGAAGCTCATTATTAATATCCCAATTTACCTTGCTTTCAAGCTGTAGTGTTTGTGTGTCATGAACTAGATATGCTACAAGTTAGTCTAACTCCATGAAGGCTGTGAAGGAGCTGTTTGCCAGGGCATGGAGCCACAGGACAAGGTGCAGTGGTTTGAAACTAGAGCAGGGCAGGGTTAGATGAGACATGAGGATGAAGTTCTTTCCCAGGAGGGTGATGAGACACTGGCCCAGATTACCCAGAGAGGTGGTGGAGGCCCCATCAATCCTGGAAACATCCAAGGCCAGGCTTGCTGAGGCTCTGAGCAGCCTCATCCAGTGCAGGATATCCCTGTCACTGCATTAGATGGCCTTCGAAAGGCCCTTCCAACCCTGTGACTCCTATGAAATTCTAGCCTTCTATCTTCAGTGACCCTTTATCACTAACTCAAACAGCAGAACAGTCTTACCACTTTTAGCCTGAAGTTTATTCTCTGTGATTTTACTAAAAGATGTATTTCAATCTAGTGCTAAGGGCACTGATTTTTTCAGATCATTTTGTTGCTTCTATTATGTGCATCATTCATAGGAAGTCTTTAAATATAGAAGCTAAATTAATCTGTAGGAAAGTAGAAAGAGGTAATGCTCCGAGAGTTGCACAGAGGGAGCTCTTGCTTCACATTTCCTATGCAGTGATGCCATAAATATTTCTAGATGTCACAATTTGATTCAGGATGTTTATTAGTTACAGGCTAAAGCCATAGCACCCAAGAATATTGCAGCATTCACTGACTTTCCCATTTATCTGCTAGAGAATAGTTAATTTCCCTTTCAATGCAGAGGTTTTCACCTGCTTTATATTTCATATAATGAAGGACGTTGAGCTGTTGGAAAGGGTCCAGAGGAGGTCCATGAAGATGATTAGAGGGTTGGAGCACCTCTCTTCTGAGGACAGGCTCAAGGAGAAGGGGTTGTTCTGCCTGCAGAAGAGAAGGCTCAGAGGGTACCTCAGAGTAGCTTCTCAATACCTGAAGGAAGGGGACTATTGAAGGGCTGGGGGAGGACTTTTGAATAGGGTCCAGGATGGCAGGACTAGGAATAAAGGATGCAAATTGGAAGAGGGGAGATTTAGGCTGGAGAGAAGAGGGTGGTGAAACACTGGAAGAGCTTGCCCAGAGAAGTTATGGATGCCCCCAGAACACTGGGGTGGGTTGGAACTAGATGATCTTGCAGGTCCCTTCCAACCCAAACCATTCAGTGATTCTAAGTTAAAAGAATAAAGTTGGTGTGGAACTGAGGTTTCATGAAACATTACAGCTCAAAGAAGAAATTTCTTGGTTCAGGATGTATAAAATAACAACAACAACCTTGCAGTATGGTTAGTAGAAGAATTAGTACTTCACATGAACCCTCTTTCAGTTGATTCCTCCCTTCATCTTGGATTTGGAACCCTGGATTTGGTTCCCGTCATTGTTAACCTGGAATTTAATCTGCAGATCCTGTTTGAAACCTTTCATCTGTCCAGCCCTCTCAGTGTGTTTCAGTTTGCCTTTTCCTGGCGTTGTTGGCTTTCCAGAGTGTGTTTGAAGTCTGGCTGCTAAACAAACACCAGAAAGAATGAGGTTGTTTATGTGGGAACTTGAAAATTCGTTTTTATCACAGATATGGGGAAGCATTTTCTTCTGTAAGAGTCAGAGGGGAGAAGAGGCTGCAGAGACCCTCAGGGTGACAGGCTGAGTTGTGTGTGAGGAGAAGATAAATTTGAGGCAGAATCTCAGAAACAAATATTCTTACAAGTGTGATTCTCTAAAAATGGCTGATGGTCTTATGTGCCAATTTTCAGCCCCAAATTCTATTCCTCTTACAGTTATAGTGTTTGAGGTACAGGTGCATAGGGTTTTCTCACACCAACTTTCTCCTGTCTGACTTATTCCAGTAAATCTGGAGAGTGTGAGTGGGATTTAACACACATCTGGAATAAATTAGGATCATTACAGTAAGGTCAGTGAAGCTCTTGTTTATAGAAGTGAAAGTCTGTTGCAGGATCTTTTTAAATTCTCCAGAATTTTGTCTTGTTAATGCTTTTAAAACTCATGGGAGGTAGATTCACTTATTTACAGGTTTGCATAAGTTTACAATAAAGTTGTCTTCTCTTTAAAATATTTTATGGATCTGGAAGTACATGTTTGCTGTAATAGCCCCAATCTGAAGCTTCGTCAGTGAAGCACAATCAGGTTAGGAATCGGTGTTGCTGAAGGTCAAATGCTCATCACTGAAGAGGCTTTTTCTCATAGAATCACAAAGTTTGAAGTATCCTTCCAAGGCCATCTAGTGCCACCCCCTGCAGTGACATGGACATCCTGCACTAGATGAGGTTGCTCAGAGCCTCAGCAAGCCTGGCCTTGGATATCTCCAGGCTTGATGTGGCCTCCACCACCTCTCTGGGCAACCTGAGCCAGTGTCTCACCACCTTCATGGGCAAGAACTTTTTCCTTCTGTCTCACCTTAACCCTCCCCTGCTCTAGTCTAAAACCATTGCCCCTCATCCTGTGTCTCTTGGCAGAGAAAGTGTCTTCATCTTCGGGGAACAAGAACCCAGTACTATAGACTTATAGTCTGACATTAACTTTTGCTGCTTCATACTGTCCAATATGTAATAATCATAGTTTATGAGAATGGTACTAATTATAATAATATTATTTTTGGAGGAATAAAAAGGGGTGTATTATTGAACTTGAAATTCTAAGAG
This sequence comes from Turnix velox, assembly GCA_013400935.1. Lineage (NCBI taxonomy): Eukaryota > Metazoa > Chordata > Aves > Charadriiformes > Turnicidae > Turnix > Turnix velox. The sequence continues at coordinate 29,101 of VZTY01023972.1, read as the reverse complement.
GCTGTATTCCCTACCTATGAGGCACTGATTGTGCTGGGCACTGATGAGTGCTTTGTCCAGTCTTGGGCTCCTCACCACAAAGTAAGCCCTTGAGGTGCGGGAGTGGGTGCAGAGAAGGTCTACAGAGCTGGTGTGGGGTCTGAAGCACAAATCTAGTGAGGAGCAGCTGAGGGAGCTGAGGATGTTCAGTTGGAGAAAAGGAGTCTGAGGGAAAACCTCTGCCCTGGGCCAGGGCTGAGGCCTCATCCCTGGAGGGATTTTATAGTCAGGCAGACACAGAGCTCAGAGAGATGGTTTAGGGCTGGTTCTGTCAGAGCTGTGATGGTTGGACTCCAGGAGTGGAAAGGTCCATTCCAATTTGGGACTTTTCATGATTTTGTATTTTAAAGTTGCTTCTTGTTCTGAAGTTCTGCATCTTGAAAAGATCAGAAATAGCTGATGTCAAGTCGCACTTCCATGATAGTTCTTGGCATAGAGCAGGCATTTCTTAGGACATTTCTTTGGAACAGCCAATGAATGATGTCATGAAAACAGCCTCCAATGAATAGGAGTCATAATTTGAGCTACTTTTATATCACTAATAATTACAAGGTAACCAAGTCATGTGGACTATTATCGCTGTACTTGGATTTGGGAACATAACTGTAATACTTTGTACAATTTTGTTTTACATGTTGAATTTATTTTTCTGTAAAAAAATCAAAATACATAGAAATTCCCCTCAAAGTAGCCTTATATTCATAAAAGATACTGTAAAAATAATCTTTTAGATGCCCAGTGCCCAAGCAGTTATTCAAAACCGAACAATGACTGGAATCTCTCCAATGGCAGAGAAATGCAGAATGCTGCCAGTATGCTGCCAGTATAAAACCAGTCCCTCTTGCTGGCATTCAGTGTCCCTGAGGGAGTAGTGACCCGTCCATTGCCATTCCCTAATTGCTACTTTCCCAGGAACAGACGGGAAGGGAATGTTTGTGCAACCAACTTGGGTAAGTTGAATTGCTTTTTCTTCATATTTTATTGTGGTTTGGTGGCAATCAGTGAACCCAGAGAGAGGACTCTGTTGCTGTTTGAGGTTTCAGAGGTGGATGAATTAGTCAGAGCAAGTGTTGACTCTAGTCATCTGTTACTCTGTGTTATTTTCTGATTTCTTTCTATATCATGCTTTTGCTCCAGCAACAAATTCCCCATTGTTTATTTAATTTTACAGTAACTTAAGGGTCCAACCTGCATCTCTTTATCATTTAGTTTGGAATATCATTACACACCTCACTCTGAATTTGGTCCTTCTAACCTCTTCAACATGAGCCCTTGCCAGCTCTAGTGCTCTCAGCACAAGGACATGGACCTGTTGGAGAGGGTCCAGAGGAGGTCATGAGGATGATCTCGGGCTGGAGCCACCTCTGCTCTAAGGAAAATCTGAGACAGTTGAGGCTGATAAGCCTGGAGAAGAGAAGGCTGTGGGGAGACTTAGTGGCAAAGAAGGTTGCTGACCTTCTAGAAGACTTTGAGAAGGCTGGGGAGAGGCTGTTTGCCAAGGCATGGAGCCACAGGATAAGGGGCTGTGGTTTGAAACTAGAACAGGGCAGGTTTAGGTGAGAAATATGAAGTTCTTGTCCATTATGATGGTGAGACACTGGCCCAGGTTGCCCAGAGAGGTGGTGGAGGCCCCATCAAGCCTGAAGACATCCAAGGCCAGGCTTGCTGAGGCTCTGAGCAACCTCATCTAGTACAGGATGTCCCTGCTCACAGCAGGGAGTTAGATTCAATGATCTTAGAAGGTCCTTTCCAACTGTGTGATTCTGTGATTGTATCACAACTATCCATTTATATATGGGAAGAAAAGAAGAAAATGTGTTCAGGAAATCTTAAATTAGGATTTTCCCCATCTCAAATGAGACCTAAAAGACAAAAATACCCCTTTGTTCTTAGCAGAGAAGGATGTTTCTGATAGCAATCATCTGATTCAGGCAAATTCTTTAATAAGGCTGAGGATAAGCAACATAACTCATGAAATAAGTCCTTTTTTTCCCCTTTGACATGAGCTCCACATTCTCTCCAGAGTTTATGACCATGGGAAAGGAAGTACAAATGTCCCTGGGCTTTTATGGGCCAGACAGGCAGAATCCCAGCTATTCCAGAGGAGCTTTATCTCCCTCTTCCACATCTCTCCTATAGTTTGTGAAGGCAAAGAGCCACTTAATGTATGTCTAGAAAGATTCAGGAGCTGAAGAAAACACCGTGGATGGTGAGGGATGATGATGAATTGTAAGATTCTGCTGTAGCAGGATGGTTTTGTCTTTTTACTTTTGCCTCCTGCTAGCTTTATTGTCAGACCAGAGAACTAATCTGTGTCTTGGTAGGTGGCGAGGAACACTGTGAAGGGTAGGGCTGACAAGAAGAGAGGACCATTACAAAGAGCTTGTTAAATCACACTTGAGGGACCTGCAGCTGAAGGGATGTGTCACCTTTCACAGAGAGAGGCTAATTCAGGAGAAAAAAGTCTGTAGCAGGTGGTGATAGGGGATGAAGATGATAAGGACAATTTCATACCATTTCGCTGGTCTCGTGATCTCTAGGGTAGGTATCTCTTGAAAGCAGCTACCACTGGCAAGAAAATCACCACTACTTCTCCCCCCAGTTCCTTTCCTCTTGTTTAATTACTTCTTGAGAAAATCAAATCAGACAGCAAAGGGCACAACAAAGCTGATAACAGATATTTAGTATCATAGAATAGAGTTGGAAGGGACCTTCCAAGGTCACTGGTCAAACCCCCTGCAGTGAGCAGNCTTCTTTACTGAAATTGAACAAAACTTGCAGCATTAAATGCAAGCCTCCATAATCTAATACAGAATCAACCAAAAAAGAGATGCACCTTGACCTAATTAATGCCCTTTCCTAGTAAAACCCAGCTCTGTGTGAACTGCCCCAGCAGTTCCAGTGTAGCACCGGATATCTGTACAATGCACCCAGAATTTCCACTCTAAAAGGAGAAGTCTGAAAACAAAGGAATGCCAACAGATAGAAGATTAATGTAATTTTTTTTTTCCTGGCCATGGAATTCTTTGTTTTGCTAAAAATATTTAAAATTATTAATGTATTTTTTCTGATGTTTGTATAATTTCCCATAGAGAAAACAAAAATATCAATCAGCAGGAATTATTCACATTGCATGAATGTATCATTAAAAAAATAATGTCAGAAAACAAAGTGGAGGTATAGCCCTGATTCAGGTCAATCCACAGAAAGTGTTCCCAAAGATACTAGTCCTAAACCTCATGTAATAAGTAATTTTGAAATATGAATTTAAGAGTAAAATTTTATGACGTTTTTGAAGAGATTTATAAAATTATTAGGAAGCGTTTGAAGCAGGAAGAGAACCAGTAGTGTCAAAAAAGAGCCAAGAGCCCCAATGCTCCCCCCTTTAATTCTATTTATGTGCTTTTGAAAATTCTTCAGGACCTGGGATGACTTAATTTTTGTCCTCCCTTGTCCATAACTGGCTCCACTGAACCCATGGCTTTAGGAAACTCGTGGCTGTTTGTGCTGAGGGCTAACAGAGAACAGTTTGTTTAACTCTGATTGGAAACCAGAGGTTTCTGAACTAGCAGAGCTCTGGCAGAAGCTTGTCAAGTGCTTCCACCAGGTGTTTTTAATTTGGAGACTTAGAAAAATCCAAAGCAAATGTTTGTAGGATTTTCTTCAGTCGACTTCAAAGCCTGGACTTTAAAATCGCCTGCAGAAAACTGTGTTTGCTCCAGTCAGAGCTGCCTCCTACTGCACTCATTTCAACACATTTTAAGATCTACTGTTTGTTGCCTAAACTGTGTTTCTCTGATCCACCCTGTCTGAGGGGCTGATGTAAAGCTGCACAATCTGTGACCCCACCAGGAAATAAATTGTGTGTGGGACTGGGTGACCACCCCACTGGTTTGTACAGATGGCTTGATGTTGTCTAAATGGTCATGTACTTGGGCTGGGAACTATCAGAACCGCACCCCAAGCATGGGTATGCGGGGAGAGAGGAAGAAGAAGCAATGTTCAACCTGAATATTCTAGTAGTGGAGATGTATGATTGTCACAGAAGGTTCCTCTGGAGACCATCCAAACCCTGCCAGAGCAGGGTCACTCAGAGTAGGTCCCTCAGGAAAACACATCCAGGCACGTTAGGAGTGTCTCCGGAGATGAAGACTCCACTACCTCTCTGGGCAGCCTGTGCTAGGGCTCTGCCACCTTCACAGCAAAGAAGTTCCTCCTGGTGTTGAGATGGAACTCCCCATGTCCCAGTTTGTTCCTGTTCTCTCTTGTCCTGTCACTGGGTGCCACTGAGCACAGACTGGTGCCATCCTTCTGACACCCTCCTGTCAGTATCTGTGAGCATTCAGAAGATCCCCTTCTGTTTTCCAGACTGAAGTCACTCAACCTTTCCTCATGAGAGATGTTCCAGTCCTCTCATCCTCTTAATGGCCCTTTGGTATCTCCTCTCCAGCTCTTCACTGTCCTTGAACTGGGTAGCCCAAAACTGGACCCAGTGCTCCAGATGTGTCCTCACAGGATAGAGCAGAAGAGAAGGATGAACCTTCATCCACCTGGAGACATTCTTCGTGATGCACCCTAGGATGCCACAGGCCTTCTTGGCCACAAGGCCAAATCCCTACCTCATGGGCAGCTGCTCTTGAGTGCGTCAGCCTCAATCTGTGCTGGTGCATGACATTATTGTCTATAAAATGTGATTCCTTATTAAAAGGAACAGAACTGATGGTATTCCATGCCATCTTTCCAGTGATCCAGTAATCCCAAGATGGTATTCATTATTTTGCTGCTCATGTGTAAGAAGCATTTATCTTTAATTTATTTCTTCATATCCAGGAGCTAAAAGTGTTGGATATTGTATCTCATTACCCAATGTCGTGTCAGTTTTGGTTCTGAAGCATACTGCAGTCTTCTTCTAATTAAATTAAACATGGGAACTCATGCTTCTGTACAAAGAATCGTAGAATCATAGGGTTGGAAGGGACCTTCCAAGGTCATCTAGGTCAACCCCTGC
>VZTY01023972.1:8110-23668 GCA_013400935.1 Turnix velox | reverse complement strand
GAGAGAGGAAGAAGAAGCAATGTTCAACCTGAATATTCTAGTAGTGGAGATGTATGATTGTCACAGAAGGTTCCTCTGGAGACCATCCAAACCCTGCCAGAGCAGGGTCACTCAGAGTAGGTCCCTCAGGAAAACACATCCAGGCACGTTAGGAGTGTCTCCGGAGATGAAGACTCCACTACCTCTCGAGCTCTGGTAGAAGCTTGTCAAGTGCTTCCACCAGGTGGTCACTGGGCGCCACTGAGCACAGACCGGCGCTGTCCTTCTGACACCCTCCTGTCAGTATCTGTGAGCATTCAGAAGATCCCCTTCTGTTTTCCAGATTGAAGTCACTCAACCTTTCCTCAATGGTCATGTACTTGGGTTAGGAACTATCAGAACCGCACCCCAAGCATGGGTATGCAGAGAGAGAGGAAGAAGAAGCAATGTTCAGCCTGAATATTCTAGTAGTGGAGATGTATGATTGTCACAGAAGGTTCCTCTGGAGACCATCCAAACCCTGCCAGAGCAGGGTCACTCAGAGTAGGTCCCACAGGAACACATCCAGGCACGTTAGGAGTGTCTCCGGAGATGAAGACTCCACTACCTCTCTGGGCAGCCTGTGCTAGGGCTCTGCCACCTTCACAGCAAAGAAGTTCCTCCTGGTGTTGAGATGGAACTTCCTATGTCCCAGTTTGTTCCTGTTCTCTCTTGTCCTGTCACTGGGTGCCACTGAGCACAGACTGGTGCCATCCTTCTGACACCCTCCTGTCAGTATCTGTGAGCATTCAGAAGATCCCCTTCTGTTTTCCAGATTGAAGTCACTCAACCTTTCCTCAATGGTCATGTACTTGGGTTAGGAACTATCAGAACCGCACCCCAAGCATGGGTATGCAGAGAGAGAGGAAGAAGAAGCAATGTTCAGCCTGAATATTCTAGTAGTGGAGATGTATGATTGTCACAGAAGGTTCCTCTGGAGACCATCCAAACCCTGCCAGAGCAGGGTCACTCAGAGTAGGTCCCACAGGAACACATCCAGGCACGTTAGGAGTGTCTCCGGAGATGAAGACTCCACTACCTCTCTGGGCAGCCTGTGCTAGGGCTCTGCCACCTTCACAGCAAAGAAGTTCCTCCTGGTGTTGAGATGGAACTTCCTATGTCCCAGTTTGTTCCTGTTCTCTCTTGTCCTGTCACTGGGTGCCACTGAGCACAGACTGGTGCCATCCTTCTGACACCCTCCTGTCAGTATCTGTGAGCATTCAGAAGATCCCCTTCTGTTTTCCAGATTGAAGTCACTCAACCTTTCCTCAATGGTCATGTACTTGGGTTAGGAACTATCAGAACCGCACCCCAAGCATGGGTATGCAGAGAGAGAGGAAGAAGAAGCAATGTTCAGCCTGAATATTCTAGTAGTGGAGATGTATGATTGTCACAGAAGGTTCCTCTGGAGACCATCCAAACCCTGCCAGAGCAGGGTCACTCAGAGTAGGTCCCACAGGAACACATCCAGGCACGTTAGGAGTGTCTCCGGAGATGAAGACTCCACTACCTCTCTGGGCAGCCTGTGCTAGGGCTCTGCCACCTTCACAGCAAAGAAGTTCCTCCTGGTGTTGAGATGGAACTTCCTATGTCCCAGTTTGTTCCTGTTCTCTCTTGTCCTGTCACTGGGTGCCACTGAGCACAGACTGGTGCCATCCTTCTGACACCCTCCTGTCAGTATCTGTGAGCATTCAGAAGATCCCCTTCTGTTTTCCAGATTGAAGTCACTCAACCTTTCCTCAATGGTCATGTACTTGGGTTAGGAACTATCAGAACCGCACCCCAAGCATGGGTATGCAGAGAGAGAGGAAGAAGAAGCAATGTTCAGCCTGAATATTCTAGTAGTGGAGATGTATGATTGTCACAGAAGGTTCCTCTGGAGACCATCCAAACCCTGCCAGAGCAGGGTCACTCAGAGTAGGTCCCACAGGAACACATCCAGGCACGTTAGGAGTGTCTCCGGAGATGAAGACTCCACTACCTCTCTGGGCAGCCTGTGCTAGGGCTCTGCCACCTTCACAGCAAAGAAGTTCCTCCTGGTGTTGAGATGGAACTTCCTATGTCCCAGTTTGTTCCTGTTCTCTCTTGTCCTGTCACTGGGCGCCACTGAGCACAGACTGGCGCTGTCCTTCTGACACCCTCCTGTCAGTATCTGTGAGCATTCAGAAGATCCCCTTCTGTTTTCCAGATTGAAGTCACTCAACCTTTCCTCATGAGAGATGTTCCAGTCCTCTCATCCTCTTAATGGCCCTTTGGTGTCTCCTCTCCAGCTCTTCACTGTCCTTGAACTGGGTAGCCCAAAACTGGACCCAGTGCTCCAGATGTGTCCTCACAGGATAGAGCAGAAGAGAAGGATGAACCTTCATCCACCTGGAGACATTCTTCGTGATGCACCCTAGGATGCCACAGGCCTTCTTGGCCACAAGGCCAAATCCCTACCTCATGGGCAGCTGCTCTTGAGTGCGTCAGCCTCAATCTGTGCTGGTGCATGACATTATTGTCTATAAAATGTGATTCCTTATTAAAAGGAACAGAACTGATGGTATTCCATGCCATCTTTCCAGTGATCCAGTAATCCCAAGATGGTATTCATTATTTTGCTGCTCATGTGTAAGAAGCATTTATCTTTAATTTATTTCTTCATATCCAGGAGCTAAAGGTGTTGGATATTGTATCTCATTACCCAGTGTCATGTCAGTTTTAGTTCTGAAGCATACTGCACTCTTCTAATTAAATTAAACATGGGAACTCATGCTTCTGTACAAAGAATTGTAGAATCATAGGGTTGGAAGGGACCTTCCAAGGTCATCTAGGTCAACCCCTGCTGTGAGCAGGGACATCCTGCACTAGATGAGGTTGCTCAGAGCCTCAGCAAGCCTGGCCTTGGATGTCTCCAGGCTTGATGGGGCCTCCACCACCTCTCTGGGCAACCTGGGCCAGTGTTTCACCACCCTTATGGGCAAGAACTTCTTGCTCATGTCTCACCTAACCCTGCCCGGTTCTAGTTTCAAACCACTGCCCCCCATCCTGTGGCTCCATGTCCTGCAACCAGCCTTTCCCCAGCTTTCCTGGAGCCCCTTCAGGCACTGGGAGGCCACTGTGAGTTCTCCCCTTGGCCTTCTCTTCTCCAGCCTGAATGCCTTAAGTATCCTCCCTATCTCCACAAGCCTATCTCCTGCTCAGATTCTCCTTATCTCCATAAACACAGTTGATAAGAAGTCATTGCAATGTCTGCATTTCTCCAGTAGCATTTCTTCCAGGAGAAAGCATTCCAAGAACATTAAGCAGCCAAAGATGCCATTCTATCAATGATAACATTCAAATTAAATCCCAGATTACTCTTGATATTTTGATGCCGTATTTCAAAATGAGGTAAAATTAGATAGTTCTTTTGTTTGCTTTGTTCCATGTTGGAAAGGATTAAGCCAACATGAGCTCCTCCTGGAACAAATCTACCTTGTCATGTTGGAAATTAGGCTTGATCCAGAAAAATAAACATCTTAAAGGAAAACAGCTGATTTTCAGCTGCTGTACTTCATTAAAAGCTTACCCTAAAGGTGGCCTCAAAAGATTGAACACAATGTATTCATTGCAACAGGTAGAAAACTTCCCATTCTGCTGATAAATCTGCTTTAACTTCTGTTGATGTCTGTGTTAGTTACATGATTTAGAGGCACAGTTGGGCCTTTCTAATCACAACGTAATATAAACCAGAAGGTCAACAATGAGATTAGCTTTTCCAGATAAATATAATTATTCTCACAAGGAATAATGTACGTGCTGCAGAAATCTACGGATATTTTATACACAGGTTGATTTGGTTTTATTCAGATGCTAGCCTACATGTCCTACTTTTTCACAGGGAGAAAATTTATTTTCATGGAAGGAAAATGCCTTTTTTTTTTTCTTTTTGCTGAATAAATTTGTGAGCAAACTGCTTTATATGGCTCTTGTTGCTCCAAATCAACACTAAGGTCACTGAGGTCAAGATCTTTGACCTCCTGGATTATTGGGCCCCTGGACTGTCATAAAATCTCAGAGTTGGAAGGGACCTTCAAAGCCCAGCCTTCTGCAGTGACAGGGACATCTTGCACTAGATGAGGTTGCTCAGAGCCTCAACAAGCCTGGCCTTGGATGTCTCCAGGCTTGATGGGGACCACCACCTCTCTGGCCAACCTGGGCTAGTGTCTCATGACCCTTATGGGCAAGAAATTTTTCCTGTCTCATCTAACCCTGCCCTGCTGCTCACCACAAAGAAGACATTGAGATGCTGGAGTGGGTCCAGAGAAGGACAACAGAACTGATGAGGAGTAGTGAGAATAATTCCATATTTCAGGGTTTTTAATCACCCAGTAATAAACATGTTGACACAAATCAGTACATCAATCTCTTCCTTCTTTAGTGATTAATCACAATTGTCCTTGTATCCCCTGGCTGTTTTTTATTTAAAATGCCAAACCAGTCTGAGCTAGAAGTAAAATTCAAGGTCTAATTAATTGATTTTTTAGTAAAATTTTATTAATTCTTGCCAGTAGCATCTTTTATTGACTTTGCCAGGACTGAGAAAGGAACTTTTTCATCTCCATCAGAGCTGCTATGAAGAAAAGAGAGGTCATTATCTCTTTTGGACCCAGATTGCTTTTGGCTTTTGCTCTTGTTTCCCAAACCTTTGTTTGAAGCTGGGATGAAAGAGGAAAAATGAATTAACTGAAGGAAGGGAGGCTGGTATTAAATCCAGAAAAATGTGAGATTGGCAGTTCTCCTGCAAGCTCCATTGTGGTAGGTGATGAGGGTGTAACTGAAGATCTGAGAAGCTATTCCCCCAGAGTGGTTGCTAGTTTTGATTTTTCTATGTGTTTTTCTGGGTGGGAGAGACTCCCAGAAAAGTAAAGGGACTGTGTTCCAGCTCTTCAGGGAGCCTGTGGCACAAAGAAGACATTGAGATGCTGGAGCTTGGACAGCCTGTGTATTCCTGCTGGAAATAGAATCCCTTGCTCTTGGAAGTTTCTTCCATGGAGCTTTTCTGTATTGTGAAAAATAGCTTCTAAAATATGAAAAGCACTTATAATAGGCTACTTGATCTTGCATCACCATCATGTTTTATTGGACTGCAGGGGGTGTGTTGCTTTGTACAGCACTTTGCAAACTCTCAACCTCCATGGACATTTCTTCAAAGGATCATCTTTGGGATTGAGAAATGAAATGAAATGAAATGAAATGAAATGAAATGAAATGAAATGAAATGAAATGAAATGAAATGAAATGAAATGAAATGAAATGAAATCCTTCTGCAGTGAGCAGGGACATCCTGCACTAGATGAGGTTGTTCAGAGCCTCAGCAAGCCTGGTCTTGGATGTCTGCATCTCCTCTCTGGGCAATGTGGGCCAGTGTCTCACCACCCTCATGGGGAAGGACTCCTTTCTCATGTCTCATCTAACCCTGCCCTGCTCGAGTTTCAAACCTTTGTCCCTTGTCCTTTCAAACATTCCTACTTTCAAAAGTTACATATTTTATTTACTTGGACATGGAAATAAAATGATTTAGATAATGAGATGCACACTAACATTTTCAACACAGAAGAGGTGGGAGTAGAAGAGTATTTCCATGCTGGCTCTACAAATCAGGAACCTTTTATCTTTCAATCTGTATTGTGAAAATGCATCCACGTACATTTGCAAATGCTTTTTGCTGGTGTCTATTTAAAGAATTATTCTATCTTATTCAAAGAAATTAATTTTTCCAATTCTCATAATTTTATAATACATTGTGAAACAGCAAGAACTAGAACTTTTCAGTGGGGGGTGGGGAGACACTGACCCAGGTTGCCCAGAGAGGTAGTGGAGTCCCCATCAAGCCTGGAGACATCCAAGGCCAGGCTTGCTGAGGCTCTGAGCAACCTCATCTAGTGCAGGATGTCCCTGTCACTGCAGGCCTTGGAAGGTCCCTTCCAACCCAACCTATTCCATGATTATATGATTCAATCTATTAATAGATAGAGCTGATACAACACACTATAAACACAGTTCCTGTTTTCCTATCTTAAGAGGGAATAGGGAAAAAACCTTTTCCTTCCTAACTTCTTCACATCCTTCTGTGTCCATTTACATCTTCCAAGTCATGGCCACATTTTATGGTGGCATGGTTATTCTTCACAGCTAAAAGTTTCTAACAGTAGAGCTTTAGAGAATGTTTTCCCACTGAAGGAAGTCCCAGACTCAGTTTCTGTCCTGACTGGAACCTCTAAAATCCAATTAAAAATCCACAGCCCAGATACAGGCACTAGAGGGAGACATGAGCTCATCAACTTCCCTGGTGTATCAACACCATCGTGTTAAAATCTGCAGAGAAATTCCTGTCTAGACCAAATGGAGCATTAATTCAGAAAGACATTCTTGGAGACAAATACTTGAAGGATTTAAAGTAATGTTGGTAATGTTTTTTAGAGCTCTTCTTTTAATATTTAAATCAAGTTGCTCAATGCAAAGTTGTGTTTTTACTCCAGTACAGGCAGCTAGACATATTCTTTCAAATGCACCATCATAAACTCTAAGAATTACAAGAATTCAAGGTGAGGAGAGCAATTTATTGCCAGGTCCTTTTCAAGCTCACCTGTTAAATTCAGCCATAAATATATTTTTTCTGAATGTAAACATCTTTTTGGCCTATGCACTATTTGAGAAGAGATGCAGACCTGTTCTGGACAGATAGATAACATTCCATTTGAGAATTTATCAAAAAATGATACTTTTTCTTTTTTCTTCCACAGTGTATTTTTGAAGTCAGAAGTATTTTGATGTAGGTTTATGATTTTGTATAAAACGTTATCATCTGGTTTTTATCTTTTTTGCTCTAAACAGTATAAGCTTGCTTGGAAAGAAAAGTATAATAAATTCATTGTATTATTATTGTAATTATAACTAATTTTACTTATCTGATATCACTTTACATCCAGCCAGCTAACCCACTCATGTTTTAGGTTCATGGAACCAGCTAACCTACTCATGTTTTAGGCTTATGGAACATGCCCTGTTTACAAGACCCTGTTCTTTATCTGGTGAAGCAATCCATTAAGATCCAGACATTTGGATACCCGTAATGGGATATTGAAAGATACATGCAATTTCTTTGGGCAAAGCATCTGTATAAAATTAGAATGTTTACCCCAAAATACTCTCCAATCATATCTTCTTTTCAACTGTGTTCAACTACTTGAGACTAACATATAATAAGCTTATTTTTCTAATTCTATTGGTGACAGTGATTTAGGCATATAGAACATGATTTGTATACACCCTTTTAAAAAGATAATGTGTTTATTTGACATATTTAATCCTTTATACAGTAGTTACTTGATTTTTTTTCCAGAGTAAAAATAAATTCATTTTGCTGATACATTACCCTTGTTAAATTTTTATAGGAAACAGTGTTTATAGGCATCATTGCTTAATGAAACAATGTGGCTTGGGAACTGTTTGCTTTAGAGAAAAACTTAACTCTTCCTGCTAGCTCTGTGTTCAGCTTGGGATAATTTCTTCCTCTTTCAGCAGAAGAAGCCAGAAGGATGAATTAAGATGAATATTAGGAAAAATTTCTTCATGGAAGGGGCTGTCAAGCATTGGAAGAGGCTGCCCAGAGTAGGGCTGGGGCCCCATCTCTGGAGGGATTTCAGAGCTGGGCAGAGATAGAGCACAGAGAGATGGTTTAGGGCAGGTTCTTGTCAGATCTGTGTTGATGGCTGGATCCCAGGAACTGGAAGGTCCAAGCTGGGCCATTCTGTGATTCTAACTGGACCTTACAGCTTTCTGTATTGTAACTTAATGATTGAAAAGATGCTTCAAAGTAATTGTCTATTAGGCACTTGCTTTCTTCCTTATATATAAGCTATTTATGATTTAAAATATTCAACTGTTGCAGGGAACCTTATGCAAAGAGAGACTCCCGATTTTGATGTCATTCCCCATCCATAGTTAACTTGATTGACTTAGAAACTTTGCTGATGTCAGGAAATCTTGGCTTTGAATTTGCCTTACTGCATGGCTTTCTGTAGGGTCAACCTAAAGTCACAAAGTCTGACCCAATTAAGTAAACTCTCGGAGGGATTACATGCATATTCTGGATGCTAATTAGCCAGAAGAAAATCACTTTGAAGTTTGAGATCTGTAGAGCTGAAGACAAGCTCAATACAAGCCCATAGGGTTATTTTAGAATAACCCTTTTAAATGCAACTGCTAATCAGCTTGGAGTTGCCTAAGCTGTTATTTGGGCCTTTTAGTGTTGTTTTTGTAAAAAATTACTAAAAAAAACCCTCACCAAGCAGTGTATCACATGCAGGGAATTGCATTCATTAATCGAGGGATAACAAATAGATATGTCAAACACAAGAAAGGAGTTTAGTAGTTGTGAAATTATTCAGTTCAGAACCTCCACTAAAGCTTCTCTGAAGCTGCACTTTTAATTCAGTGCTTTCATAATGGCAAGGTAATAAATAAAGCTGTTAGTACACAAGATAAATGACAACTCCCATGAGAATGATCTGGGGGCTGGAGCACCTCTGCTGTGAGGAGAGGCTGAGAATGGTGTGGGTTGAAGGAACCTCAAAGCTCATGTTTTGGTTTTGTCTTCTCTAGATCTGCAAGTTCTGAAATTCATAGAATAGTGTAGTCCCTTGTACATCAATTCTACCTTTAAAGTTTCTGTCACCTCGAGCTCTAACTCTGCCTCTAAACCATATAGAAATCAGGATAGCCATCACATTTAAACATTTTAATCAAATATCTCAGCTGAATAATTTTGCTTTAAAAACTTTACTGTATTCTCTGCAGACTTTTTCATTTGCTTTTTGGCGGGCATTATTTTCTTAATAATGCAAGAAGTATGTTCTATTTTCACTCCGATTTTTGTGACTCAAGAGCTGCCCCATTGTTTTAAGCAACTGGATTTTTTCCAAGAGACAGCATCAAGTGTATTTCTAATTTCTCCTGAACCCTACAGTCTTTCTTTATGTGGTTTGACATCTGTCAGACTTGTTCTAAAACCAAGCCAGGCTTGCTGAGGCTCTGAGCGACCTCATCTAGTGGAGGATGTCCCTGTCACTGGGGTGGGTGGCACTATGTGGCCTTGGAAGGTCCCTTCTAACCCAACACATTCTGTGATAAAGGTGGATGGAAAAAAACCCTTGAGTATAAATTTAGAATTCTGCTTTGTTGAATGTCATCTTGAAGTTTGAATTTTCTGTGTACTGTGGAAATGTTTCTCTCCATAACTCTGCAAGAAGAGGTGATTTTTGAAAGTTTGGAGGGATGGAAATCACACAGACCACCAAAATTTAAATTATTCAGTCAAAAGAAATTGCAACTGCCATGAGGGCGCTGTTGATGCTGCAGTTACAGTTGCTGTAACTCAAACAGTTTAAATGGCAGGAGACAAGGAAGGGTTTGTTTGGTTGTTTTTCATTTGGACTAAAATGAAAATATTTTTGCCAGTAATTAGATCAGTGCCTTAGTAACTTGGCACCAGGGTGGATTATTCTGTTTTTATTATTTTTTGGTACAGATTTGTTGCATGTTAGCGTCTTTAAAATTCCAAATACTTCTGTTTTCTTCTTTGTAATTCTCTGTGAAGATCCTGGGATCGTTGTCAGTCCTTCTTCAGTGACATCACCTTCTCAGTGCTGGTCTGATGTAGAGCATCTGCCATTCATTAGGAGCTTGACCAACTAATAGAGGCTGATTGACTTTGACAGATTGTGAGCTTGGGTTGTCAACTGGGAGCAAACACTTGATTCCTAAATTCCTTTATGTGGATATATTTTAAGATTTGCTGGATAACATTAGCAATAATAAAACCTTGTTTGTTAATAGCTGTTAACTTTTAATAAGAAAGATTGAAAAATTACAGATCATAGAATTGCAGAATGGCCCAAATTGGGAGGGACTTTCCAGCTCCTGGAATCCAACCAACAACCCGACCCTAAACCATCTCTCTGAGCTCTGTGTCTGTCCAGCTGTGAAATCCCTCCATGGATAGGGCCTCAGCCCTGTGCTAGGCAACCTCTTCCAGTGCTTGACAACCTTTTCAAGGTCAAAATTGTTGCTAATATCTGTCATAAACCTCCCTTGTTGCATCTTGAGGCCATAGGTACTTAAGGTGATAGCATTTACAAAAGACATTTAAACATTAAGAATTTCAATCATTTCAAAGAAACCTCATTTGTAATTCAGCTCTAAGTAAGAACCTTTAAAATCAGATTGACATCATCTTTCTGTATTTAATAATATTTT
The DNA here is from genome assembly GCA_013400935.1 of Turnix velox. Taxonomy (NCBI): domain Eukaryota; kingdom Metazoa; phylum Chordata; class Aves; order Charadriiformes; family Turnicidae; genus Turnix; species Turnix velox. The sequence goes on along the minus strand of VZTY01023972.1, from coordinate 13,369 downwards.
GTTTTTTCCACTTAATCCAAAAGATACGTTTGTAAACTGGTATCTAAAAACAAAGCTTGTTTTGTAGTTCTGTTCCCCAAATCCCACTGCTTTGGTGCTAGAGGATGGTTCAGAGTTTCTGAAATTGAACAAAGACAGATACTTGCTTTGAATTATTTCTTCTTTGGCCAATAAACACATTTTATCACTATGGTTACAAAATACAAATAGCCACTATTTTGTGGCACATCTCACAGGCACGTAAGATGTAGTTTACACAGGAGGATTTTCTTTCAGATACTGTGTTGAAACCTGAATTCCTGAGGGGGAAAGAGTGATTAGAAGAATGATTAGAAGAAAACATAGAATGAGAAAGATGGAGGGACCTCTCCAAGGCAATAGGTTGCTCAGAGCCTCAGCAAGCATGGCCTTCGATGTCTTCAGGAGATGATAGGCAGTGGTTTGAAACTAGAGCAGGGCACGGTTAGATGAGACATGAGGAAGAAGTTCTTGCCCAGGAGGGTGGTGAGACACTGGCCCAGGTTGCCCAGAGAGCTGGAGGAGGCCCCATCTGGGCCTGGAGACATCCAAGGCCAGGCTTGCTGAGGCTCTGAGCAACCTCATCTAGTGCCAGATGTCCCTGTCACTGAAGGGGATGGCACTAGATGGCCTTGGAAGGTCCATTCCAAATCACAGCATTCTAAGATTCTAATTTCATGCCTGTTTACTTATGTCTCTCCAATTGATAAATTAACTTAATGTTTATATATTCCAGTTACATTTCTGATATTTCCCACAGTTACCAACCAAATCCTTTGCTATATTTAAAAGAAAAATATCCTATCCCATCTCTTATGCCAGTTTTTCAGTTTAGCTTCTGGGAAATGTTTACATTTCTAAAATAGTAAATCTAGAAAACAAGGGGGAAAAAAAACATGATTTCTTTCAGATTCCATGCCAGCTTGTGTGTCATCAACTCCAAAAGCTGTATCTAGAGCAGTCATTTAATAATCTCTGAATTGAGTGGTGAACTTCTTACTTAGAATTTCAAGAGCTCTAAGCTAAAGGCTTTCAAAGGTCGCTTTAATTAGACACTTGAGGTCTGATTATTCTAAGAAACCCTCCACAATTGACTGTCCATTGTGAATGTCTGACTAGTCCTTCACTTTCCTGCCTCCTTTAACTGGGGATCTAGTTGTTCCCTTCCTAAATGAAGTTCTCAGCAGCAGAAATCATAATTTCAAAAGAAAAAGCATTCCCAGAAGTCAGCAAACTTCAATTAGAAACCCTCAAGTGCATAATTTAGTTCCTAATTTTAGCATCCTAATTTGCTGTGGGACTTCTGCCACCTAAATGTGTGATAGGAGCAGAACCTATTTTCTTCAACATTTCTCCAGCTAACACTGTATGTATACTTACATTTTATAATCATTATAATCTTGCAGGCAGAGATTTCTAAATAGNCAGTAACTCCAGTTAGGGTCTCACTTCAGGATTTTGTTTTTGTTTTATTTTATAAATATATCAGAAATGTGTTTTGTAAATAAATTCTTTTCTCATGAGCTTGCTTTCTTTCACAGATCCCACAGGTATGTTTGTGGTTTGTCCTATTTATCCAGCAGGTTACAGGTAATAGCAATTTAAATTGCCTAAAATAGCATTATAAGGACAATCAGAAATTCAGGTGAGGAAGGTGGAGACATCCAGGATCAACTTTTTCCCTGTCCCCAGCATTTTGGACTGGACAGAAAGAAACCAATTTGCCCAGTAGCAGCAAAAGGGAAGCAAAGTCAAACTGTTGCCCCACTTGGCTTTACTGTTTGTTTTTTAAAGTTGAAGTACATAAAAACCTTTCTAAAAGTGCATCAAGAGAGCATAGGAATACTCTGTCTGAAGCACAGGAACACATGGATTGTCTGAGCTCCTTCAGTTACACACAGCTTAAAGTGTATTTTTTCTTTATTTTGTCATAAACCCTTAGAATAAAGGGCAACATTTAGATGAAAGATAAAGCAGTTTGAGCTAGATCTGATTATCTACACAGTTTTTGCCCACTTAACCACCTTTAAAAACATCATTCTAAATTTTATGTATTCTAAATAGTCAATTTTTAAGGTGAAATTTTTTTTGTTAGAGATAAAGGGATAAAGGCAAGCAAATTGGAATTATTTACTATCCACAAAGAGTCTCTACTGCTAAAGCAACACGCTTCTTATCTGTTGGTATGAAAGATCAAATAGGATGTTTGGTTTGGGTTTCTGTTTTGCTTAAGGAAGGTCAAATAACCCTCACCTTGTTACTCTCACCTTCCAATTTGGAATGATGGTGATAAATTAGATGTTGATTGAGATCAGACTTACCAAAATTGTTGCTTGAGAGCTTTCAGAAGGACTATAGATAGTTTGTTCAGCATGGCTCACCAACTACAAGTGAAAAAGAGAAATAATTGTGGGGTAACTACTGTGTAGAGACAGTCTGAACATTTTTTTGCCTATAGTTGTATTAAAGTACAGTATTCCTCCACGCAGCGGAGTACCAGGCTATACAATTTGGAGGCAATATGTTGACCTTATCAAAATTAAAATGGAGAATTTCAATAATTATTTAAAAAATCGCAGAATTATGGAATGTGTTGGTTTGGAAGGGACCTTCCAAGGCCATCTAGTGCCACCCCTTCAATGAGAAGGGGCATCCTGCACTGTATCAGGTTGCTCAGAGCCTCAGCAAACCTGGCCTTGAATTTCTCCAGAGATGGGAACTCCACTACCTTTCTGGGCAATCTGGGACAGCATCTCCCCACCCTCCTGAGTAAGAACTTCTCCTAACCCTGCCTTGCTCTAGTTTCAAACCACTGCCCCTCTTCCTGTGGCTCCATGCTCTGGCAAACAGCCCCTCCACAGCTTTCCTGGAGCCCCTTTAGACACTGGGAGGCCATTGGGAGGTCTCCCCTCAGCCTTCTCTTGTACAGGCTGCCCAGCCCAAGATAAAAGTTGTTATCTCTTACTTTCATTACCTCATTGTCCTCAGAGTCAGCTCTTGGAGATAAACATCTGGATCTCATATATGGCATCTTAAGCAAATCTTTTTGAGTAATTTGTTATAAGAAACTGGACCCTGATACCACAAATAAAGGCAATGTTCTACCTCCCTGCTGCACCATGACCAGCATGTCTAAAATGTTGTCTTCTTTTTTTTTTTTTTTCTGTCTTTCCTTGGGAAATCAATAGTACAAGAAAAGGAAATTCACAACAGCTGAAGAGCAATTTGTATGCCAGCATTCACCATTTATCCTGGAGCATGGGCTTTTCCTTCCAGACATCAGTGTGAAACAGTTTGATGCAGAAACTACATTGCCATTAATCTAAAGCCAAAAGGGGGAGTATTATAGGGAGGTCTTTTATAATTTAAAAAGTAGTCTAAAAATATGTCTAACGTTTTCCTTCCTAGTATTGGTTGCAATTGTTTGGGGCAAAGGATACTTCCAATGTAATATTTAGTTCTTCTTGCTTTGGATTTTTGTGATAATGAAGCAAAATGCCTGGCAAAGTGTAAGTGGTGGGGAAATGTGGATTTTGGTGAGAAACTCAAGTTTGTCTATCACTATATTATCTGCTTGGGCTGCTATAGACTCATCTGATGTTATATCTTTGAAATGTAAGGTGAAAAATGAGGACCAATATCCAAATCTTGCAGATCTTGTATTGATTTCCTTTCGAGTCCATACTTCACTCTGATTCCCTTCATTACAGTAGTTTAGAGTTATCAGGATGATCTTCTGAAGCCTAAACACTCAATGTTTTAGGCTCATGAATTAACTTTGTTATGTCCAGAAATCTCCTTTAATAAATAACACAAGCTTCAGAGGGGGTATTGTTTCTGTCATATGTTCCACTGAGAATTTTCAAAACTTATTCCTCAATTTCTTTAGTAGTTCTGTTAGACAAGACGATATTGCAGAATCATAGAAGGGACCTTCAGTTGCTCAATACCTCATCCAGCCTGGCCTTAAACACTTCCAGGGATCGAGGAGGCATCCACAACTTCTCTGGGCAACCTCTTCCAGTGTCTCACCACTCTCACCATAAAGAACTTCTTCCTTAGCTCCCCCCTAGATCTCCCCTCTTCCAATTTGCATCCATCACTCCTAGTCCTGCCATCTAGGACCCTATTCAAAAGCCCTACTTTAGCCCCCTTTCTGAAGACTCCTTCCTTCAGGGATTGAGAAGCTACACTAAGTTTTCCCCTGAGCCTTCTCCAGGCTGAACAACACCAACTCCTTCAGCCTGTCCTCAGAATGGAGGTGCTCCAGCCCTCTCAGGGTGGCCTCCTCTGGACCTGCTGCAACAGCTCAATTGCTTTCTTATGTCCTTCTTACTTATACTCTGTATATTAGACTTTGTAGTCAGTCTTAAAAACACCCTGACACCTATCTCAATGCTAAATGTGCCCAAAAAATGCTGAAAATTAAGTGACGATAAAGGAATAAGGAATATGGAATTTTTTAAAAAATCAAGGAAAATAAAGAAGTCTCAGCATTTGTCTTTTTTTTTGCATATTTACCTCATGGAGCACAGACGTGATTTTATGATGAAACCTGGAGGGGTTCAGGGTCAGGTGGGGCTTGGAGCAACCTGAGCTGATGGGAGGTGACCCTGCCTATGGCAGTGGGGTTGGAATGAGGTAATCTATGAAGTCCCTTCCAACCCCCACCATTCTGTGTTTCTATGATATTAATATCAGCCACATCCCAAGAGTTTGGCACTGGCAACTGGATGCTCATGAAAAGCAGGATGTATAATAATAATATTAGAAGAAAAGCAATCTATGTATGAAATTTCTTTGGCCTTCTGGTAAATTTTGAATTTCAAAGAACCATAGAATCACAGAGTTGCAAGGGCCCTTCTGAGGCCATCTAGTACCACCCCCTACAGGGACATGTTACACTTGATGAGGTTGCTCAGAGCCTCAGCAAGCCTGGCCTTGGATGTCTCTGTGCCTGGTGGGGCCTCCACCACCTCTCTGGGCAACCTGGGTCAGTGTCTCTCCACCCTTGTGGGCAAGAACTTCTTACTCATGTCTAAATTTTCTTTGAGTTTTTTTTCCATACTTTTTCACAGATGCACTGTGAAGGACATACATGTTGTTTGTGCTGAGCTGTATGATGAAAGCTTTGAAGAGCTTTTGTAGCCACAGCAAGATTTCACTGTTTGTCTCTGACCTTGGCACAAGGCAGGAATCATAGAATCATAGAATCATAGAATAGTTTGGGTTGGAAGGGAC
>VZTY01023971.1:94473-125292 GCA_013400935.1 Turnix velox | reverse complement strand
TTGGGCCCAAAACCAGGACACAGTGTCAGTAAACAATTTCTTTCAAATACCTGAAATAAATTTCCTCTTTTACCCTACTCCTATTGGTACACTCATAAAGAGTTCCTCCCCATTTCTCCTACTTAAGTATCCCCTTGTGTACTATGTAAGTACATGAATGAGATCAGAAAAACGGCTGTTGCCATGGCTGATCTACATCTCACTGCTCTGATTCCAACTTCTCAGATACTCCCAACCCCTTCACTTTGCAATATCACCCACATGCTCCCTCCCATTTGTACCTCTGCCCGATTACCTCAGGCTGATCTCTCGATTTGTTTTGTCACCTCAAACAGCACCCCATATATTTTATTTTCTAATCAAGTCTTTCAGATTTCAGTAAATTCACATTTATTGTTACACAGAGAATATGTGATGGCTTACTACAACTATGCCTGTATACCTGTAGATTATCTTTTTCTTCCTCAGACAGTGATGAAGGACTCCCAAATAAAGAACTGCTTAGAGAACTGCACATTCAGAAGTGCTGCCAGAATCAAGCCATATGTGTGTGGTAAACCAGCAAATTAGGGAGTGTGCTAAAAGTGAATATGAAGAATTTTCATAATGCATAACATTCAAGTCAAAATATAAACAGTGCTTGTAAATACTTTTTAAATTTTTGATTTATTAACTCAACAGCTACCAACTCTGCTGTTTCTTCTTTTCTTGTCATCAAGTCCTTTGTGTGACGTTTTCCTGGCTAGTCTGCACTTAAATAAACAAACTGATTTTGTGAAAAAGTGAGAGAAATAAATCAATTACTGTCTAAAGCTTGGAATGTCTCACGGCTCAAGCAGTAAACTAAAACTAAGGCAAAGTCTTTCTTTGTAACACTTGGAGCTTTTCATCCTACCACTTGACTCTACGGAAAACAGGCATATGCATTTGGATTTAGCATCGCATTTTAAGTGAGATGATCTTTCAAGATCCTTTCCAATCCCTGACATTTTGTGATTCTGTGATTACAGAAACATTGACAGAATAAGCATAAGAATATATAACACTCTTCTGTGGTTTGTTTTTTTTTGAAGGCTTTGTAATGTCAAGGAAGTACTGACACATAAGAAATATTATTTGATGTTGTTATCTAGTATGCAACCATTAAGTAAGGAAATAAATTATCTGCAATTACCTCTTAATTATAGTGAGCTAATAATAACCTTGTACATTTGTGTATTTGCAGTGTATTACAAAATAAGTTACTCTGGACTCCAGGGCTGAAGGGCTTTTCCAAAACATCAGAAATTCCATGTCCTCTTCTAGTAAACATCTTCATGTTTGGATTGTCTAAATCACAGCTCTAAAATTTATCTCGCTATCATCATTAGGTAGTATCATCTTCAGCCCTGTTATTGCCAATAGTAGCTCTAAACAGAAGTTGGTACCTCTGTTTCATACTTTCCACTTTCCCTCAAAATGCTGCCCACTTTGACACCAGACTTATATCTTCTCCCTTCTCTTCCCATGTATCCCTCAGAGAGAAGCCAATCCCACATTACCAGGAATATTCTCATTCTACAGACTATGACTGAGACTCATACTTTCATCCATCCAAATTTTATCACTCAGAAGAACAGATGGGACCTGCTTGGCAGGCTCCTATTGGGGTAGAGGGGAAAATCAGGAAAGCACATTGACTCTAAAAGACAGACTTCTCAAAGCATTATCCTTTACAAAGAGGAGGAATCTGAGTAGGAAGGGCAGGAGACCAGTATGATTGAACATGCTACTCTTCATTGAGCTCAAATACAACCATTAAGTACATTGAAATTGGAGAAAGAGACAGGCTACTCATAAGAGCACAGACACGTAGCCTGAGTGTGCTAAGATACTGCTGTACTGAAATGAGACCATCAGAAGATCAGTTGGACAGATACCATATGAAAAGAGCAGTGGAGGGAACTGTGCTTGATCAGCCAGAAGGAGAGAAGGCCAACTGGAAATCTGCTTCTCTAGGAAGTGGGAAGGTACGGACAAGATGAATCCTTATTCTTGGAGGTATGCAGTGACAGGCCAGGAAATTACACACAAGGGGAAAAAAATCCACTGTAAGACTAGTGCAGCAGCCGTTTCCAATATGCTCATCATAACACAGAATGAAGAACCCAACCCTATAAAACCTGAGGTTTAAGCTATTAATGCTAGATGAAAGCACTGGAAAGCTGCAAGGCCCATTACCAAAAATCGGAGCATCAGTGTAATGTACTTCTACTGACTGTTACTTCATGCCTATGACAAACTGAATGCAAGGATAAAAATATATTTGTAAATACTAGTTTGTTTCTTTTTGGCTAATTTGCCGTTCTTTTTTATTTTGCACTGGAATACACTGTCACTGAATGGCAGCTGCACTCAGGAGCACCTGACATATACAGCATATACAGCCAGACTGGCATAGCAAACATTGGTCTCATCCTATAAATGTTATGTGCATGAAGATCACTGATCCGACAAAATGTCTCTTTCCTCATAGCTTAATCACAGAACATAAATTACACAGTAAAAGAAATAACTTGCAATAGGAACATCAAAATATGACAACTGGCTACACAACCAGACATGTTTCTATTTAACACATCTGATGTAAGGAAGCTATTAATTTTCTAAATGCACAGCCAAACTTCTTTGTAACACCTGACACAGCATTTTGCTAGGGTAATAAAAGAAAGCCTGACAGCTGCAATTTTCTAGAAATATGGATTAAGCCTTTCACTATGCTCTTGGGAAAGTTTTCTCCCCTGTAGGCTTCTATAATTTGCTTTCAAATGGCTTGCTTCTGATCATTCAGACCCAAAGTTCTGCTGCATTTGCTCCAGCAGCAACTTATTTTTTGAAATGCACATATCAAAGTAATGAAAAACACTGCTAGACGTTCTACACATTCTCTCAGAGGCTGCTTTAAAATTATTGCATTTAAAACATTTCTTTCAGGTATTCACAAGGCTGAGAATTATAATAAAAATCACTCTGAAGGGCCTGAGTAAAAGATTCCTCTTAAAACCTCCAAAATTATATAAACTGAAGGGGAACACTGGACTGAAAGTAGCTGGCTTCCCCCTCTGAGAACGAGACGCACTGGTGCCTTGTGCAGTCTGGTGACAGGAACTAAATATATTATCTGCATTCTCCATGTCATTCCACTTTGAACTTAACATGCCAGTAGTCATGGTACGAGTGAATAGACAGCTGCCACAGGGAAGGCATTTAATGTTTGAAACAAAGATTAATAGAGGAACCACAGCTAAGTTTAAAATAAATATAAGAAATACATGCAGCAACTGCCTTTATATTTTTATTTTAAAATATTTGTTCTAAAAATTTCTTTGTTTGAAAACCCATCCAATTACAAGATTTCTGCTAATATTAAAATTGCATCATGTAGCCCTTTGTTCACGTAGGAACATTTGTGCCCAGGAGCAACAGCAGATGTCTAAAAACAAGTCTACTAACTTTGTCCTATTTTAGAAAGAGATAAAAAACAATTTTAAAATTTGTTCTATTTATCCTGACACTTTTCTTCATTTGCTTCTGAGTATTACTCTGCACCAATTAAAGTACTCAAAAGACTAAAAAACTACAAAACGTATTCTGCAATGTTGGGTTATCAGAAAGTATTCCCGTAATACATTATGACCAGATGAGAACAAAGAAATGTGAAAGCAACAAAGTGTCATTTACATTTGTGCTTTACATTTTTAAATGTCAGTCTACTATAGAAAATAATAGAATTTAAAGATTTTTCATAGATGGTGTAACAGTCTTATGACAATATGCATGTGCATTCTCAAAAGGGAAGAAACTATTCACAAGAACACACTTAAAAGTAATTACTGCATTTACAGATTGCAAGAGAAAATTATGGATCAAATTCATGGCTTTAGCTCTGTAGACATAACTCCCACTCCCCCCACAGGGACAGATTATACACTGTTCAAATCTAGACTTCAGATCTTTATCACTGCAAAACCCTAAGGTCAGCCACTGTGTGTTTTGGATTTGTCCACTGAAATATAATTGCTATAAACATCTTCACTTTTAAGCTTCATCAGAATAATATTTTGAGCTTCATAATTTTCATTACCAAAAGCAAAAGCTTAAGAGTAGGTTCATCTTTCATGTGTGGCACTCTCTCACTCAACTTTCAAAAGGAAGCACAAATTTAATACTCAGGACTGCAAGACAAAGCACTTAGCACAACTTCTATACATAACACAAGTTTACTACAACTACCTCAAATTAATCAGACTGATATGATGAGGGAAAGCATTACTATGTCATTTGGCAGACAAAGAACAGGCAGAAACAGGCTACACAGCATCACTCCAGTCATGTGAACAGTTTGCAGGACAGCCCTATATCATTGGGATTTGAATAGCCACATAAACATTAAATCCAATTAACAGGGCATTTCTAAGCAGAAAAATTTAATTTCTTCCCCACTGAAGCTTTAGATCTTTAAAAGCATCAGCAGAACAATGATGAAGCTTCTTGTGACAGTTTGGGCACACTGGGCTAACACAAATGTATTATTAAACCCATCAGAAGTTACACCCCATTAAGCTACTTTAGACTGTTAAAAATAACAAAGTTTTAAAACTCCTTCATGAAAATTAAACTGAAAGGCTTTGCTGAAATGAACATCAGTGAGTAGCCCAGCACCTGCACTCCTCATTGGCAGCCTGTTCAGGATGCCAGTGGCACCTGTTTAGGGTTTCTTCAAGAGCCTCCACAGCTCTGCTAACATGACTATCACACACTTCATCAAATCTACAGTTATTTTTGTTGGCAGATCTACATGGGTCCGTGTGTAACACTTCATAGCACTTAATTTACTTAAATGCTAACTTCTATGTATACAAACTCACAGAAAACACAAGTACAAATATGCCATATTTGTCAGCACCACTTGTTTCTAAGAATGCTCTCTGGCTTACAGAAGTAATTCAAAACTGCTCATCAGGGTGCAAGAATTACAGACAGAATAATAACACCCTCTAAATTAGTATCTCACAAGATCCTTAAGCATCAAATATTTGCCAAGTAACGCAAAATTTAAAAATACTACAAGAGCTCTGTGACACTAAATGTCATTATTTCTGTAGTAAAAAACATGGCAAAAGTTTACAATCCTCTGATGGTAACAGCAGTAACAACTGCACAAAGTCTCCTGCTGAGGAGTCAGTTTGACATGAACTGTCCACAACTGCTCAGCAAAACTGAGAAGGACGTGACTTCTATTTCTAGCAGCTGTCTCTAATGCTGAATGCCCTGTGCACACTTTGGAGGAAATAATGTTTTTCTACTTAGCCATTGACAATGAGAAACAAGAGAGGCACAAAACATCAGACGACACAAGGGAAAAAAAAAATTCCCCAAATAAGCACTGGCCTTTCGACAAAAACAGCTGAGATCCACAGATTATTATTAGCACAAGCTGACAGTGAATGGGAAGAAAGCCAAGGTGTACTAGAGCTTAAGCAAAGGACTCAGGATGATCTAAAAGGCAACAGTGTAAATCTGGCATTAGGGTGATGTAAGCAAATAGCTACAATGCCCATCAGCAGAAGACAGGTATTGAACTGAGCCCTCCCAAAGTCATCTCAGGAAAATGGTTAACACTTTTAGTTTTATGACAGACCATATAAGATTCTAAAGCTCAGAGGCACAAATAACTTATCAAGCATGAGGCAGTATTATCCTTGGTCACATGTTAACCTCAACCCAAAAAAAATTACTATTCTGTGCTGGGAGATGTGAAAACAAGGATGAGAAGACAACAGCTAAGAAAGGCAAGTGAGTGGAGGATCACTTTACCCCAGATATAAAAGGAGGGAGAAAATAACATTTCATTCTTTCTTTCAAACTTCCTTATCTCTCTCTTACAGTTCAGAATCATCGTCTACAGCATTTTACTACCTACTCAGTCATTCATTATACCACACAACACAGTTCCCACCTTCCTACTCACCTTCAGTTTGCCCACCACAGCCTCCTCCTGCACAACACATCAAATGCCATGACATACAAATAACATCTATAAAACACAGGAGAATGGACATGGTCTGCATAGGCTACTTGAAACTGTTAGATATGATAATCTGAGGCTCAGGGTTTCAAAGGCATTAGCATGACCCTTCTCACCACACAATGACAGACAGTCAATACATCTTGGCATTGCAAGTAAAGAGAAGCCAATCCCTACATAGATATGATTCATGTGGGCTGCGTGAATAAAGAGCAGCTAACACTTTAAAAATAACAATTTATTACATACTGCTTTTCTTTGGGTAACACTCTCTTCCCACACCAATGTCAAAATATTTCATGGAGGAAGTCAAGAGAAAGATAACATATCTTTGTGGTGTTGTTATGGTCCAACTGTCAACTGATTAACTTTTCTCTGGATGAAGTCTGAGACATAAAAACAATACGGAGCTGCCATATTGCTGGTGTCCAGTCTTCCATTCTTGAAGAGAGACCAAAGAAAATATACAAAGGTAACTTTTGTGTGCACATTTAATTGTAATTTAATTGGCCAAGCTGAGCTCATGATCTTATCAGCCATTCTCACTTCTACTGAACTACGCAAGCACTAGAAAATGTAAGGTTTAGTTTTAGCACCATCTCAAATTAGGGATTCAAAGCTGAGGTTTCCTTACTAAGAAAACCATGTTGTTTACTTTAGACAGATTGTTTGGTTTTTAACCAGAAGGCAACTGAGATGGAAAATACAAGAAATGAAGTGGAGGAAGGAAAAGCAGTGCAGAAGGTAAGAGCTGAACTCCACACTTTGCATGCCAAGTGACTTGATTGGGATTTACCCACAGAAGACAGGAGTAGTGATGCAGATTCATCTATGTGAAGCTCTAGGATTTATCAGTGACACTACAGAAGCACTGGCTCCAAGAGTGCACTGAAGCCAGGGTGACTAGACCACTTGAGGCCTGAGTGTCAACAGAGTCCACTGGTTCCTGGTAGTGAATAACAGAAATAAAGCCCTATATTAGAACTAAGCTTCAATCTGTGCATCTGTTCAACTAAAAGAAAAAACAGCCTCTGGTTTACTTATTTAAGGTATTGATTATATTTATATTTAATTTAAAACATTAAGAGAATATTAAAAAAAAATTAAGTAATTCAAGTCTCAGCAACTGCTTCAAGAACAGATGGGGTTACAACTCTAATGTTCACTCCTCCATCCTATCTTATCCGATCCTATCAAGTTATTTAAGTGAAACGTTGCTTTTCTCTTCTCTCTGTGCCACCTGCCAGAATGGGTCTTTGATATTCTACAGGAAAATAATATATTTAATAATATATAATAATCACAGAGCTACTTGATTATTTTAAAATAACATTACATTAACAATGGAATGTTGCCAAATACTGCCTTTTGTTGCTTAGTGAGATATTGTTCCAAAAAGAATGAGAAATATACAGATGTGAATATGGAGTTTTGATGGCTATGTCCCCACTCTTCCAAAACTTGCCTAATTCTTCTGAGTCAGACCAAAAATCATAACTTTACAGAATTTTCACTACCAGAGCAGCGGAAAGTTGTGGAGAAAGAGTTTTAACAAAAAGATTAGTTAACAAAAGAGAGGAGGATGAACAGGTTGCTGGAGCAGGTGTTTCTCTAAACACCTACAGTCCAAAAAACACCTAATAGAACTTAAATCCTACTTCTGTCTGGCTAAACCAGGAATTCAAACTTTGCCCCCAGGAAAGCATCTTGCTTTCCTGGAACAAGCTGCTCTCAAACCTCTCCCTCAGAATTCCTGCAGTCAGGTGGGTAGGGACGTTCACTCCTTCTGAGGGCAAGATGTTAATTCATTCCATGATCACATGTCCCTAGTGCACAAGAGTGAAGAGGGTACATGGAAAGGAACCATTCCCAACTTGCAGCTGTTAGTCCCACAACAAATTCACCAAACTCTTGATGAATTCAACACAAATGCACTAAGAACTTCCATTTCAAAACATTTTTTTTAAAGTTAATTCAGTGAGAAAGGTTCTGAATGTTATTGCACCTAAAATTGATTTTATTTTCCAACCTCTTACTCCATCATTTTGATCTTACAAAGTAAGACATACTTTTTCCCACAAATCTCACCTAATTTACCACTTAATCTCATCACTACTGTGCCCACACTTCCACTGATTACTCAAATGAGCTCTGCTCATGCATCAAATGTTTACCACGTAAAAAGCAAAATTTTGTAACCTGTTTTCAGATGGAGCTCCTTTTGGTGACAGCCTGTTCAGCTTAACTGTTCAAACAACTCTTTCTAAGGATGACAAAAACCTTTACTCAGATTTCACCCTAGTGCTCTACCGTCACATCTCCAGAGATTATAAAACTTCCCACTGTAAAAGTTACCACAGGATAGTAAGTTCTGTTCTCAGTTGTTGGCATGTAATACAAAAGCTTTACACATCCTCACAGAGTGCTCCCATCTCCTGTGGAACAATCCTGAGAAATGAAAAAACAAACCAAACTGGAAAAATCTCACACAGATAAAGTGGATTCATAAAGAGAACCCATTGATTCAAATAATAACAAAAAGTATACTTGACTTGCTTTGCAGCCTCATTTTCATGGTTATCTATGTTGTAAGAAAATGGCCTCAAAAACACTGTCTGCATCCTAGAACCTTGTGTCCTAATTCTCCTTGATACAGTTTGGAGAGTTCACCTAGGGCAAAACATGCAGGAAGATAAAATTCAAAACCAATTCATCCTGAATTTTTAGAAATTATTTGGGTATGTTGAAATAATCCTGTTGTTGTTTTAGCTCTGACAGAAAGAGAAATTCCTGGGCAGCTTAGTTTTCCACATTGAAGAGATGGCTTCAAGCATCCACTGGGCAGGAGATACCACTGCCCCCTCTGCCTTGAGCATGAGCAAGAAAGACTATGGCTGCTCACCTACAGGAATCAGCAAGGTCATATTAAGCAAGGTGAAGAGGTTTCTAGGCTTCTAGTTAAAAGTTTGAGTAAGACTCTGTGGGGATAACTTTCTGAAACATAGAATTAAACAACTTAGTGAGTACGCAAAATGGGCCTTGATAGCTCTAAACTAAATGTTATCAGAGGAAGTTTCAAGCCAAATGAAGAAAACAAAGAAGCACAAAACACCTAGACCCAAGAGTTTCATCAAATCAGATGCTGTAATAAACATGAGAAAAAATAAACATGTGGGAATGTGATGAAAGGAGGAAGAGCAAGCACAACTTCATAGAGAGAAGTCATAACACCAAGGTACCAGCATTCCTGTAAGCAGTTAACTATTATTTGGATAAGGATTACATAATTAAAATGTATTTAGATTTCTGAAAAGCTTTCACAAGCCTAAAGCTCTTAAACAATTTGTCAGGAGGTAAAATAAAAGGTCTGTCATTATCATTATTTAAATAATGGAACAAAACAAGTGAGTTTTCACAGATTTACTAACGGAATTCCAAAACAACCTGCTCAATTAAACATACTGCTCTTACTGAGAAAATTATCTTTGGTGTTGCTGCCAATAATTTTCTGAAAACAACAACTCAGGGCCAGTGTGAGTCAAAAGGGTGGATATAAAGTTGAAAATTATTAGGAAGGAAACAAAGAACGAACCAGAGAACATCATAAAGCCTGAGTGCTCACATCTTCAACGTCTCACACAAAAGTCATAACCAGCCTCTGGAAAAAACAAGGCTCTTTAGTTTGGAAGAGGCACCTCACCCTCATGAAACAATCTAAGTCTACAGAATCAGGAATGCTTCTGAAGAAAATTAATGGAGATTGACAATTCATTATTCCTTGTGGCAGGAAATCTAAACACTCCCATATTTTTGCTGCAGTTATTAGGCATTTAGCATAAAATGAGAAAAGAAGAATAATAAATAACTTGCCTAACTCATTGCTTCAGAGGCTCAAAGAATAAACATGTCCAAATAGAAGCAAGCTCATATAGGACAGCATTAAAAACAATGGTATAGTTCCATCCTATTAAAAGCAGGATTTGTTCTATTTGTTCTCTCTTTAAATGTCTTCTGCCAGTCCCTGATAGATGTAGAACAGCAAGCTAAGTTATGGTTTTTAACCCAATGCAGTGGGACTTACCTCTTGCTCTTCTCTGCCAGTCCAAATTTGAGTGTTCTTCAAGATGTAATGCAAGGCTTCTGTTTTCCTATCCAAGCCCCAAAAGTGTTTGTGAGTAGCTACTGTCTTTATCTCTCCTTAGTCAGACCGAAATACAGTCAAATTAATTACACTCATCAGAGACAGTTTTTTCATTTAAAATTGCAGGTGGAAAAGAAATTGAGAAGGTGAAGAATCCAGCCTCCAAGAAGTACCAGATATTCTTTGCTCCTGATGATCAAAAACAGATGCAATACTGGCAAATAAAAGACAAGTTTTTGAGCAACAACAAGCAAGAGAAGCTGAGAAGTGCTGCAAGTGCCTCCAAGTGCTGCAAGGATTTGGCACTGTCCTTGTCTTCTGTTTATAGAAAGCCTAATGGCAGCCCACAGCCTTTCCAGGGACAGAGCAGAGGATTTATGCAGTGTCTGCACTATATAAATGTGCCTCATGTGCCACTTTGCTTTTATGATGTCTTACTAAAACCAGAGAAAAATAAAACCTGCATCTTACACCTTCTCCCTTTCCAAAATATTGTTGCAAATGACACAAATCTGATGTACCTATCAGCCTAACACTAAATATATACTGCTCCCCAAAAAACTCATATTTTGAACTACTGTAGAAAAACAGAAGTGAAATAGTTCATCTCTAAATTTAGATTATTTTTTCATGTACAAATAACTGAAGGTGAAAGTAAGGCATATAAGTATTTAACTAGTTGATTCTGGATCCAGAGATACTTTTAGATCTTTTAAATTATTTACAGGCCTAAAAGGGTGGTCAAACATGAAAAATATGTCCAATTATTAANTTATTTTTTCATGTACAAATAACTGAAGGTGAAAGTAAGGCATATAAGTATTTAACTAGTTGATTCTGGATCCAGAGATACTTTTAGATCTTTTAAATTATTTACAGGCCTAAAAGGGTGGTCAAACATGAAAAATATGTCCAATTATTAAGAATAAAAATAAAATAAAAAATATGCTTACTTTCCTAAAAATATCTACAGAACTAAACACACATTCAGCAAATGCCTGAAATTACAAGCACCCAAGCAGTGCTCACTTAAAAGCTATGACTTTCAATCCTCTTTCATTTTACTCAAATATTATACTTAGATTAAATTTTAAAATTACTGCATAAGGACAGTGTGAAAGTGTGCCTGAAATGACTTAATCCCCCCCCCTTGCTCCTTTTAAAACAGATGGAGAAAAAAAATAAGGAATTTTTTTATCTTCAAGCAATTTCATTCATTGACTCTTGACCATTACCAGCATTTATAGCTCTGTAAATTATAATGAGGATAATGAAATCCTGTGCTTCAGGGTATGAGCTGATTGACACAGAAGCTGAGAAGACATTTTCTCCCATCTGCCACACTCCACAGTTGTATAGGTGCATTGATGGTACGATGGCAAGTTCGCCCTCTGTGAATGCTGGTGGCAGAATATAAAGCTTTGAATGTCAAAATGTCAGAATGACAAATCCTTGGTGATTGATGGGAAATCTCTATGAAGCTTCCCTAATCATTGCTCCTGTGCTACATCCATTGACCACAAGACCAGTGAGTCTACAACTTCCAGGAGAGGCTAGACAACACCATTAAAGCGAGGTAGAAACAGAGAAGCATCTCTTTCCTACAAACTATGAATTTTAATGTCTCCTGTTGTAAACAGGTCCTAGACTGACTAATCTTACTTCCAGCAAATATAATTTGATTTCACTTGTAGCCACATATGTAAACATAATATGAGAAAATCATGGCATTAACATTATTAACTACTAACAAAATTATATTCCTCAAGTAAAAGCTGGAATGTAACTTAATTTAATCTAATACATTCCATGCACACAGACACACATACATACACTCACACCAAAATAGCATTAATTTAAACATTATGTTTCTGAAATCCACTAATCTTAGGTCAGTATATGTAAGATTGAAAACTGCAAACAGGATTTCTCTGTCATTCTGTATTTGCCTGTTACCACAGGACAATAACTAAGCTCAAATATTTCAGAGAAATCTGAAAACTAGAGGAACTTGTATTTCAATATCCCATGTAAAATAGCAAACTAAAACTAGGGCTTCAGTGTACTCCAGCATTGAGTGACACCAGCACTGCATGACACAAGCAATGGCTATAGCTCAACCAAGTACTATAGAGCTTTTAGTGTCAACTTTCAACTTCCAGCTTAATATTGCTAACCATGAAGTTATCAGGGCACAATTGTGAGGCCCACAGCAATGATCTACGAATTCCCAAGATTGCAATCCCCTTGTTGGTGTCTTCCCATAGCTGTAAGTGTTATATTTGAGCGGTTCCCATGAACCACGTAAGATGTGAGAAGGAAAAGGGTGAGTTGGTGATGAACACCACTGTCAAAATACAGTTTTAAAGAAACATACTTCTATTAAGCTGAGGTAGAGAAGGTTCACTGCTGGTGTACTGGTTCCTCAAGCTTATCTGTCAATGCATGTCATAGGGACAAAGCTGAGGGCTGGAGTTGGTCTGTCATTTGTATTGCTAAACACAGGGTTGATCCCTCATACAAATTTGTGCGGTAAATTTGAGACAAATAGTCACTGAAATCTGTGAGATCGCTCTATACTTGCTTTAACAGAAGCAGCTGAAAATGATTTACCTGAATGTTTTAGTTTTGTTCCTAGACGTTCACATTCTTTCTTTCTCTCCCCCCCTGCTCCCTGAAATATTCATAGAAAATTGTGGGTTTATGCATTCATCAAAATATGGCCTCTTTTTATCTGCAAAACTACTTTGGACTAGAAAACTCACTGAAAATTATATTTATGTCCACATTTACATGAATGGCATCAGGAGAGAGGACATGAGAAAACAGGTATGGCATGGAAGTCTTGGCAACTAAGTACCCCAGCTTTTGAAGCAGCAACAGGAACACATCCTTCTAATTGAAAATGATAGTTTCAAGAAAAACAGTCTGTACTTAAGAAGACTGTTTCAGGTATTTCACTTAATACTCCACGTATTTACTCTATACTAATATTTTGCTATAAAAGTGAAATTCAAAAACTAGTTTAGGTATGTGTGTGTGTAAGTGATGTTGCGTGTGTGTGTGTGGGTGTGTAAATACCATACACCCTCAACGTGCTGAGTAAACTTCAGCACTCCATTCTGAGTCTGGTTACCTTCCGGATTGCTAAGTCTTTCTAAATTAGAACAAGCAATTTCTCTTTGTTTTACCTAATATTTGAAAATGGCAAAAAAAGTCCCATGGGTCACTGAAAATTATCCCTTCATTCCTGCCGCCTGTTTCAAGTCAGTCAAAACATTCCAGACTTCAAAAGGGGGCTTTGCCTGCTTAGGCCATTTTGGTGTCCTTCTACAGTTGGCCTATGAGGGATTGGTTATTTGGATAAATTAGTTTGTGGAGCCTGCTGGCCTTCTAGAAGACCTCAGTGTCTGACTGCAAATTAGTTCTACTGAACATGTAGAAATCCCTGGGCAGACGAGAAGAAATAAATGGTGATAAAATCTAATACTATGATGTTTGTAATGTGATTTTATTCTCCTCTGTAGCTTGTAAGCAAAGCTAATGTTGAATTAAAAATTTTAGAATATAAAAATGTCCATGAAAGCACAAAATCAGATCAGTATCCGAGTCACAGCAGAGAAGGCTGGATGCCAACTTTAAAGTTAAGCTTCCAGTAGGAATAATTTACAAGAACAAACAAAAAAACCTCCTGGTTTTCCACAAAATCAAGTAGGTATTTACATTACGGATGCACCCCCGCTTAAGTCAGGAAGTCACACAGTTGAATTCTGCTGGAGCTCGGGCTGTGAATAAACTGCTATGCAGTCTTTTAGTGCATAGTTGTACAACTGCCTAAGGAGTGCTTATCCTTAAGGATGAAAAGTCAGAGAGCCAAAACTAACAAACATGGCTCCTCGAGCGGAACAATGGTCCAGAAAACCTAGTAAAAAAGAAAATAAACTTCACTGGCAGTTTGCTTTTTACTGTTAAGGGCTAAGCTGCAACTTCATCAAGACTTCCAAGAAGATTTTACGCAGAACAGCATACACATGGTGCAAACATATAGCATCTGGACAGAGTCAGATGGTTTGTGTATTTTTTATATACCCATTTTTAATAAGGTTGCCTAAAAATTACTCAAAACATGTCAGAGACCCTACTCTGAGGAAAAAGAGGGTTTGTACCTAAGATCAGTGGTGGTATCTGCTGACAATAGCAGGACTAGGGGAAATGGATACAAGTTGAAGGAGGGAAGATTTAGGTTGGATATTAGGGGGAAGTTCTTTACTAGGAGGGTGGTTAGGTCCTGGAACAGGCTGCCGAGGGAGGTTGTGGATGCCCCGTCCTTGGAGGTGTTCAAGAGCAGGCTGGACGAGGCCCTGGGCAACCTCATCTAGTAGATGTGTTTGTTAGGTGGCCCTGCTAGGCAGGGGGGTTGGAGTTACATGATCATTGGGGTCCCTTCCAACCCGGGTCTTCTGTGATTCTGTGATCTGTTGATTGACCCCAACAAAATCTTTGCTGGTCCCTAAAGCTGGGACCATGAGGTCAGTGCCACTATGAGTGTGTGGAAAAGGCACTAAGAATTACACTGGTAGTGGGATTAGTTTCTGATATCATTAGCAGAAAATTACTCAGTAAGAATAAGAGCTATGAAGAATGTTGTGTTTAGGCTCTGGATCTGCAAAGGTGAATACAGCCAGCACTACAAGCTGTGGGTGCAAGTACTTCATCAGTGCTGCCAGCACCATTGCCAACAGCACTGTAAGGTTTCTGCCTCCAATAAGGATAAGTGCATTTTAAGTAGCAACAATTTCTCTGTGGTGTTATTGCAAACACAGCTGAATGAATAGTTTGTAGTAAATAAGGTGTGCTCTTCAAACCATCCACAAACAGCTCACATTTTTCAGTATTTTCACTAAAATGTTCTTCAAGAAAAGACCTCCACTAGTAGTTACTGATTGAGCAGCTGCCATGGGCTGCCCAGCAGCAGCTCATTTTGTGGAATTTAAATACATCAGCTAGTTCCGGCTGTTCATTATTTTTGATGCTTACTGAGTGTTATAAGTGGGTTTTATGGCTTATGTTTCCAATATCCTACCAATTGCAGATAAAGAAGGGAAAGGGGAGTAGGAAGGGTGCGGGTGATCACATTTTATAGGCCAAGTTGCAGATTACAATTGCATAGTGCTCGTTGGTTATGGCCTCACGGAGCTTTCCAAAACAGAAGGGTGTTAGACATTTCTTCAGAATAGCAAGGGAATTCAGAAGAGAGTATGGTGCTCTGGCAGCCTCTGAGAGAAACTGAGGCAGCAGCCACAAACATGGTTTTCATAAGTTTTCAGCTTTAAGTAGTATTTTCAGCCTTAAGTAGCATTTCCCTAGCAAACTTTGTTCCCTCATGTGACAGACTGGTCAGGTAACAGAATGACAGAAAACATGCTGTCAATGATGCTCAAACCCAGAGGCTGCGTTTGGCTGTCACCTGGGTATTTTCCAAATGCCTGTTAAATAATGACAAGTCTGGGGCATCCACCACCCCTCTAGGAAGCTCATTACAGTGTTTGAGCACGCCCTCAGTAAAGAAATGTTTCCTTATGTCCAGGTGCAGCCATGTCACTACCACCCCAAGCTGGAGAGCCACCGCCAAATCCTGTCTCACCTTGAAACAAAATGAACTTTCAAGCCCTTCTGGTAGGGAAGATAACCTTGAAAACGCGAAGGGAGTGTAATCCGATGCCTCAGTAAGACTGCAAAGAGCTCGAAACAAAGAAGGAGAGATGTGAACTGCCCCAGCCATCACTCTCTGGGCCTCATGGACTCAGCATTTCTGTGGTCTCGGAGTTTGGCATTTTTCCAAGATTCCACAGAATCTCACATGTTTGCTGCAAAATTCATTATTTTGCTGCAGCCAGGTGCTGGATGTTTTTTGGTTTGGGTTTGTTTTATTCTATTCCCCACTCTCCTTTTTCTTGCTGAGACCAGCTCCTCACTCTGTATCTTTCCATTAGAATACATATGAAGTGAATTTTGGGTGCAAAGGCCACTTTTGGATACATGGCATGGTGGGTGAGCAGGAGAATGGTGTCCAGTGAGCAGCAGGGAGGAGCAAGAAGTTGGAAATATGCAGCCAGACTGCCCGGAGCACCGACAAAAAATGTAGGTTTGGGAGCTGCAGGGGGGAATTGGAGATTAACTGCTGAAGCAGACCAGGAGCACAGGAGCACCTCCTTTCTTGGCTCATTGGGTACGCACTGTTTGGATCTAACCTGTCTGCTGAGGGCCTCATAGTCTTCACTCTGTTTTCCACATGGGCAAAGTTAATAATCAAAAGTACTGAAAATACATTTTGGAGTACAGTTTTGAAATGAGAATTCTGAACTGTGAGCCTGGACAGGGTAGGAATGAAAAGTATTTTATGTTACATAATAGCCTAATGCTTCTTAAACATTGTCAGGCTTTATGCGTTGACCCTCTCTGGGAAGCCTGTTCCTATGTTTGACTACCTTCTTGGTAAAGAAATGCTTCCTAATGTCCAGTCTAAACCTCTAGTCACAACTTTGAGCCATTCCCAGATCACTGGATCCGAGGAAGAAGAGCTCAACACCTCCCTCTCCACTTCCCTCCTCTGAAAGATGGAGAGAACAATATGGTCAACCCTCAGCCTCCTTTTCTCCAAACCAGACAAGGCCAAATTCCTCAGCTGCTCCTCACAGGACATTCCTTTCAATCCTTTCACCAGTGTTGTTGCCTTCTTCTAGACACATTCAAGGACCTTCCCAGCCTTCTCAAATAGTATTCAGTATTCAAGGTGGGGCCCCAGTAATGTTGAACATAGCAGGTTAACCACCGCTTTTCACTAGTTTTTTATGCCGTGTTCGATGTCTCCCAGGATGCAGATTTCCCTCTTGGTTCCCAGAGCACAGGGATGATTGCACACTGAGCCTGCTGTCAATGAGCATTCCCAGATCCCAGACTTCTGCAGGGCTGCTCTTCACTCACTCTTCTCCCAATTTCTACTTGTGCTGGGTGTTACTGCATCCTGAGTGCAGAGTCAGCACTTGGACTTCATCCCATTAATCACTGTCCAATGCTCCAATCTATCTAGATCCCTCTGCAAGGCCTTCTGTCCCTCTGCACCTCCCAGCTTATCACTGAGTTCTCTCTTTCATTGAAAAATAGGCTGAAATCAACAATTACTTTAAGACAGAGAAGCAAATAAAAATAAATCATCACATAAATTTGAGAACTCTCATTTTAATGGCATCATTAAGAACACTTCTTTTAGCATCTATTTCTAAGATGCTAAAATCCCCTTTCAGCTGTGTGAACCTAATGGGCTGCAGAAGTTAGACTACCAGATACTGTGCTAGACTACAGTATCCTCATGTGCACACTAACACTACCAACCTGCATTCCCATGTGAAACATCATCTTTATTACCAAAGAAATAAAGGGTAACTATCATAGTGTTGTCTGATAAACTTTTTTAATTTTCATTTCTCCTTCTCCTGGTACTTCCTCTGTTCTCCATCCTTGTTCTATCGTCCTAAAACACTAAACACCTTCAGTTCGCAGTTGCTAAATAAAGCTCTTCCCTTACACACATGTACCTGAAATTGCTTCCACAGCATAGTTTGTATCGGTCAGTTCCAAAATTGAAGTAACACAAAGTGAGGCCTAACTGCAGGACTGGATTCAAAGTTTAATATCCCCAACTTTAAAACTACCTAATGACATGGCCATCAGAAGAGTCACACCCCAAGTGGCACTTCCACTTCATATGCTATTCCTGTGGGCTTGCTCAGTCCTCTTCATCACAGAAGCCTGAGCGCTTGTCAGTGAAGCCAAGTCTGTTCAGCAGTTACTGGTTTAGATTTTGATAATCCAGGTAGCATCCATGACTATCACCCACTTGGGTAACATGAGGGGAAATTCTGAGCAGATGAAGTGTTTTACAGCCTCTCTGGACTAAGTGGTGAAAAGAAGGAATGGAATGAATAACCCCAACAGGAGTGCTGGTGGTGCCAAACCATGAACAAATATTTCCCTTAATACTCCATTTATGCTAAGTGACAGTTACATTTGTCATTACATACAGCTCTGGCATACGATTACCCAACCCAAACCCACCACAGCATGTGAAGCCCTGGATATGCTAGGCATAGAGAAAGGCAGTATTGCAGTGGGAGCCACAGGAAAATACCAGCAGGTTTTGAGAAAGGCTTTCCATGCCTAGAGGAAAGCCTGATACCATACAGAATGAGGAATGGGCTTGGGTGGTGCTGGAAGCTCAGGGACTGCAACTGGAAAGAGGACCATCCCTGTTTAGCAGTAGTCTGTAACCATGGCCACCCCTTTTCTCCAGGAGTAAATTGGTCCTTTTCACACATTGCTGTAGCAGCAATGGGTAAATACCCAAAACAACCACATAGAAACAGGCTGTGGAACAAATGAACATTGGGAAAGAATCAAAGCCATATTGCTTCAGACAGTGAAAATTACACTAAGAGAGAAGCTGTAACAAAACCACCCGACACAACAGGCTTATTATTAGGTGGCTTAGTTCCTGCTACTCTGTTGCTATGTGAAAAACTAACAGAAGCATCAGGGAAACTAGATATACGAGGTGAAAAGTGAGAGATTATGCAGAGTATTGTCAAATGTAGAAAATAAACAAACCAGGAAATAAAAAAAGACAGGAAATAAATCAGATCAAATTCTCTAAATGGTATTTCAAGACTTAGTTCACAACCAGTAAAAACAAGACAATTTCATCGTGCACCATTTCTGTTAAAACAGTCCAGAAGAAAAACATATATGTAGCATTTTGGTGTCCACTGAGTTGCAAGAATGATATCACAGACTAAAGTAGCAAATCCACAACACATACTAATCATTTGACCATGAATGAAATATTATTTTGAAATATTACTAACCCATACCTGATAATTTGCAAAACATATTAATGTGACTTTGTAAGCATGCATTTACAAGAAACAACAAACCTGCTACAGATATTTCTTTCTTCAGAAACAGATTTTGCAGCTAGGAGTTGAACCCACTTCTCTCAGAAGGAATACTTGCATTTTTTCACACAGGAATAAAAAATTGAATAACTTCAAATAATGACAGTTATCTAGCAGATGAAAATAATCAAAGCAAGCTGAACATTTTTAGTAACAATGATCATTTTGTAATGCGAATCACTGAAGAGAAATATTTTTAAATCTGTGCTTATTTTCTGTAGTTTCAGCTTAAGCCTCCACCTCTCAGTGAATGTGATCATTTACTATTTCCAACCCCTAACAGCACAAGTAGCTTTCTAAAACTTTCCAGCCGCTTGGCTGCAACAAAAATAATTACCACTTTAAAAGCCATAACTTATTTTCTCAGGACTGACAAGTTGTTTACTTACAGACTTCCCATTTATTCCCTGGGGGTCTTCCATTGAAAAATCTCTTCTTCCAAATTATACACGGGCTATTAGTTACACTGAGGTTCAGACAGTCCTAGTAAACACACACCTGAGGAAAAGACAGTATCACATCGCCGTATTAATTTGCTGGCACAAAATTAAAAGCTGATCTTTACATCTGCAGCTTTCCATTAACTGACGAGTATTCACAAGTTGGAAGCAGTTGTCTTCAATGAATTGAATTAATCTTGAAAATCAGTATAAAGTTGAGCTGTTTACTGAAAATCCATACAAGCCATCCATACAAGCAGGCAGCAAGAGCCTCGATGTGCTCGCTGTCAGCAAATGAATAAAAGGCAGCCAGGAATGCTTCTCCTGACAGTGTTTCTGTGCCAACAACACATCTTTTCTTCTCTCTATTTTTTTTTTTGGTGGAGTTCAGCCTCTCCCTGATATCTCTCAATGTCAACTGTACTTTAATGCTAAGAGGAAATAGTAATAAAGAAATATGATTGTAGACTGAGCCAGGATAAAAGAGAAAATCCACCAAGCTTTCAAAACTTTGCCCTCAAGCTAAGGATATTTTTATACTAAATCTCTTGAAGTTTACATCAGGTCACATTCCTAGTCCGATAAATTATAAATATGGGTTGCTTTGTGTTCTCTCACCTTTAGAAATGGTATTCTTTGAAGTTAAATATAACAGTGAACTGCTGAGACAAACTAAAAAGGCTTACTCCCAAAAATAGACCTAAATTCAAAATACAGTTTCCTTACAGAGACAGTTTTCTTTAGAATAAAATGCTGTGACCATCTTAAAATTTATAATTAATCATGTAAATAAATCATACAAACTCAACTAAAATCCTCATTAGAAAAACTGTCTTATTTTCTGAAAGACATGAGGCTAATACAGTCAGCAAAAGAATAATAAAAATTCAAATATCATTTTTTAAAGTGTGAGTATATATACACATATATGATTTATATACACAGAAATATGAATAGCAATTTGCTTATCTCTGACAAGCAAAAATACGATGGCCTGAAGATATTAAATTTGTCCTAAAACCACTTGGTATATCAGTTACATATGTGTATTTTAGGACCAGGACACAAAATCTTATTCTGCATCTTTCTAATTGAATGGGATTCTTGCAAGAAAAAAAAATCCCCAGTCTTCAAGCCTGTTCTGTAGACAACAAATCCTTACTGGGCACTACTCATTGCACAAATTTGAGTACTTCTATAAAGTCTGACCATTACAAAAGTGTTAACAGGTCCAATCCACACCCTAAGGAAGATGCTAATATGAACCATGTCTCTGTAATGCATCCACTCCCTTCTTTCTGGTTTACAATTGAGAGATCGAAACCAGTCCCACTCCCGCTGAGAACAATGGCCAATCTGAAATATTTCTATGAAATCAGGGCTTGGTGCTCGTATTTGTTCAGACACCAGATTATAGGTTAGAAAATTATTCAATGCTTTAAAAAGTGTTGCAAGAGTTAAGGAGGGGGAAGGACAAGAATTTCTCATAACTTTAAAAAAAAAATAATAATAGCAAAGACCAGAAGAAAGGAGTTGTCTCACAATGCCCCACTCCTAAGCAATGACTGACATCTGTTTCAAGAGCTCTTTTATTGCAAAATTCAATAAATGGAAAAACCACACAAGCTGAAAGTCTGCCACTTCAGCAAGGGAATAAAATGGGGCCTTTTCTAATGGAAAAATATTCAAAAGTCAATTGATGTAATGCTGGTGTGTGAGTGACCTGACAGCTTTTCAAATCAGCCTTGCTCTCTTTACTAATGGAAAGAAAACTTTACCAAGACTGGTAATCATCTACATTTTAAAAGTATTTTCTATTGAAGCCCAGAAGGAAAAAGCATGTATGTTTCAACATATAGCATAGTTCAACAGTAACTGGATGACCTAGCTTGCAGAAGCTGCTCTAGCAAACTCCATCTCTAGGAGAGATTCCTATAACTCACCAGCATCAAGTGACCACTATTGCTCTGCCTTATTCTGCCCCTCCAAACCACTGCAAAACAGATTCAAGAAATAGACTTCTATAAACCCCTGCTCCCACACACATAATGTTGGGGGCTAAGACTTGTCTTTCTCAGCAGACACCAGAGACCTCTGGCAGCAGAATCAAGCTGGCAGTAACATGAGGAGGGACTTAGATGCTAACACAGAACAGCTGATTTACAATGCAATTAAGTAATTTCAATTTGAAAAATTCAACTTTTAAATGAGAGCAACTTAGTTATCCTGATTATAATTGTCATTTTGGGTTATTTTTAACTTTTAGTAAAGCTTTACGAAAACTAATTAAACTCACTTGAGTTGTTAATATATCAAAAATTACACCTAAATCACATGGAGTATCTATTACAGAGAAGCCCTTATAATGCAAAATACGCCATCGAATATGAGGGAAATAACCTCAAATTATTGAAAAAGAAAAGACCAAAATTGAAGGGAAGTCATGAAAGTACATATCCCCTTTTATTTTTCTCTACTACTTTTGAAGTAATTTGCTTGGTTAAATATTATTATTATTAAATACATGATGTTTTTAGCAGTTAAAGTTCACACAGCTAAAAAAGGACTATTTTACCAGGCATGATAACTGGCAGCCCCTTTTTCCAAACAAAATTAAGAACTATGAAGCACATATAGTAATTTAGGGAGGAAGGGGCAATTTTATTCCCTTCTTTCTAAAACTGTATCCAACACTGTGTGAATTTACCTTTACATACGGATCTGAATGCTTGTCTCTGCAGCCAGAAGCAGGGAGGTTGCCAATCCCTCCCTAGTCAGGCTATGGAAGTGGCCAGGAGCTTCCATGAGCTCCTTATCATGCAAGGATTGTCCCCATCTGAGTGCCCCTGAAAATCTGCCCAAATTGATGGGAAGGAGGTGTTGAATGCAGACAGGGACACTGGAAACTAACCTCTTTGGGCTGGAAGGTACCATTGGAGGGTGAGGCATTGCACCCAAATGCAAGGGTGACCACAAGGTAACCGACCATAGCAGGCTTCCAGAACTTACAGAAACTGATTTTTAAGGACAATGAATCTGATTTCTTATTCTTGTTAACCTCTTCTCCATAACAACTTTGTATTTTTCAGACAAGCCCTGCTCTGTTGCTAATATTCGCATCCCAGAGCCATCCCAAAGTGCACCAACTCCCTCCTGAAGCTCATTCTGACCACTAAGAGCAGGAACACACAATGCCTTGGGCTACCTTCCCTTTCCAGCACCAAGGAGAAAGGATTAAACTCTTTTCCCCCTGTCCTAAGCCATCAGCAAAACTATTCCCATCTTGGAACCTCCTGGTTGATTGCAAGCTGTCCAAAATGTCATTGCTTTTATTGTCATCAGTGGGTGCTGCTTTGCTCTAGTTTTATTTAAAAAAAAATTTAACAGATTGTTCAAGTTTCTCATGAACTGGTAGGTTTTTCTAATAACACCTGAATAAAACTGTTGCCTCCTGAAACTGTATATCCCTCATTCTCTAGAAGAAAAAAACAAAACAAACCACAAAAGCCACACATGCTTTATCATTTGCTAGAGAAAAGTGAAAAAACGGTATAATAATGCTGGGAAAAGTGGTCCTCTTTTTTACCATTTAGATAGTAGCATGTGGTATTTTACAGTTAATTTTAGGGAACTTGATGGTTTTGATTTTAGGTGCTATACTTGGGAAGTTTCCCTGTCAGTCCTTGGTAAAGGCTCACTACATTCACTCCATTCCCAGGTAGGTCTAGTTACCTACCCCCACTTCCTTTGAAGGTGTTAAATTTGGCAGATAACCTGAGTAGCAAGCATTTAGAAAACGATGATTTCCAAATGCTAGGAAAGACACTTGCCAAGTGTAACAGCTAAAAACCAAAAAAAAAAAAAAAAAAAAAAGGAAGGAAGTAAAATGGAAGAGGGAAAGATATTTTTAAAAACTGAAATTTAGTAGGGACATTTCAGCTGCTTTATAAACAACTAACTCTAGTGCTGCAACCAAAGACCATCTCTGATTCAACCTGGAATGCCTGCAGATGCAATCCGGCATCCTGCCTTCCGGTGAGTCTCAGGGACTCCAGCAAAACAGATAGGTACACAGATGTGCAAAACCTAACATGCACATCAGCTGGAAGACATCCCACACCAGCTGCCATCCTGACACAGACCTAAATGCAGAGCCTGGCTCAGCCCCAGGCCTCTCTGTAGGCACACAGTCTACAGGTCCCATACTCTGCACCACAGTGTTAGAGATAGGTCACTGCTTTAGCATAACCACAAACATCCATATCCATTTCAACAGGCCTTTTTTAGCTCTACTGCTGATAAGAAATGCATGGAGTGTTAGGACTGGAGTAAACTTATCATAGAATTGCCTTGGTTGGAAGGTATCTCTCATATCATCAGGTCCAACTACTGACCTAATTCTGACAAGAACCATTTCTATACTGTATCTCTAAGCTCTTTGTCAACCCACCTTATAAATATCTCCCAGAATGGTTCCTCAGCCACCTTCCTGGGCAACCTGTTACAGTGCTTAATAACCCTTTCAGTGTAATTTTTTTCCCTAATATCCACTATAGCCCTCTCCTAGAACGATGTGAGGCCACTTGCTCTTGTCCTATCACCTGATACTGGGAGAAGAGACAGACTCTCACCGCTCTACAGCCTCCTTCGTAGAGAGCAATAAAGTTTCCCCTCTGCCTTCTTTCCCCCAGATTAAACAATCCCAGCTCCTTCAGCTGCTCCTCATAAGACTTATTCCTCAGACTCCTTACCAGCTTGGTTGCCCTTCTCTGGATCCACTCCACCTCAGTATCTTTTTTGTGGTATCCCTCTTCCTCTGAACTTGTGTAAACTTATTTAATTCCTAACAACACTGGACATTCATTTTTGAGAGAGGAATTACTGAACACTGAGAATGTAATGATGAGGGGTAATGAAGGAGGAGAGATTTAGGTTAGATATTAGGAAGAAATTCTTTAGAATGAGTGTGGTGAGACACTGGAACAGGTTGCCCATAGAAGCTGTGGATGCGCCATCCCTGGAAGTGTTCAAGGCCAGGTTGGATGGGGCTTTGAGCAACCAGGTCTAGTGGGAGGTGTCCCTGCAGAGAGGTTAGAACTGAATGGTTTGAAGTCCTTCCAATCCAAACCATTATAGGATTCTATGAAACAACAAACCAGAATGAGGCCCTCATGAGCGCGTGCTCTTGGTACCAAATCTACTGCCATGGCAGAGGCACTCAAAAGGATGTCTCTATTTGGCCATTCACAAAGAGCCAAAGTGGAGGACACGTATATAAAGAAACCATGTTACTCTAAAAGCAGAGCCCTCCAAACATAGCAAAAGATCGTATTTTTCATTTAATACTAAATACACATGAAAGTCAAACTATAAAATAACATTAAAATTATATTGGCAACTTGCTTGCCAGAATTTTTTTCTAAACTACTTAGGAAATTAATATAATGTTTAAACAGTAGGATCACCTTTATTTATATCTGAAGTGTAGGTTAAAACTGTTCAGTAAAGAAGCATGCCAACATAGTTCAGGACAGGAAATAAAGAATATTTTTAAGGTGAATACATAAGTGAAGCATATTTTAAAATTTAATAAAGCTACCATTTACAACATGAATTCTGTCCCTCAAACAAGGATTAATCAGCTTTTGTTTTAGTATTTCACAGCATCTCTAAGATCAAAAAGTTACAAGAATCCCTGCTTTCCCTGTATTTATGTATCTTTTACAAAGAGAACAAAATCCGAGTACAACAGCCAATTTCTTTAGCATGAGTTTTTGGAGCAATACATCTGTTTTGTGCTTTTTATGTGTCAAACACACTACAAAGGGAGAGTGGACCCAAAGATTAAAACTGACTATTAGAATATGTGTCACGGTTAACAAAGAATATGAAATACAAGCAAGGAAAACATTTTGCTGCAAATCATAACATGCAACTGGAATGCTTGCCTAGCTCTGGAAAGAAATACAGCATGCTTTACAAAGTTTACTTTCAACCCATGTGGTTCTGTACAAAGTTTCTAATGAGTAATAATTACACACGTGATCTAGGAAAACTTTCTACACTATTCAAAATTTAGATTAAGGTAAGGCATCACTTATTATTTTACATGGGCTTTTGAAGTAGTTTGTAAAATAAATGTGGTCTATAAAAGTTTGAGGCTTAACAACAAACAAATGTACTGCTTCTGTACAATTCAGGGCAAACAAGTAAAGGTTTACTAATCATAATTCATAAAAGTCACATGTAAAGGTTTCAAGGTTTACAGAGAACAACTAAAAGTAATTTTACTCTAGGTGAAATCATGTTTTAATTAGGTTTAGAGTTTTTTTTTAACTGTTGGTCCTTTTTAAAAAATAAATCAGATACAGTTGAGTCTAAAACTGTACCAACCTACATGAAAGCCCAGGCTCCCCTAATGTAGTAAGAGCATTAAAGTTAAAAACACTGTCAGCAGTAGAAGTAGTGGTATTCCAGCAAAAGTACAATTGTGAGTCATGGTGGCTATGGAAAGTTAACTCTCAGTGGGGAAACTCAGCAGCCAAAATCATGGCATCTCCCAATACGGGGGAAGCTGAGAGCTGGGTTAGGATAGACTGAGGCCCCAATTCCTGTGAGAACCACCAAAATGGCTCTGGACTCAGGAGCACTGCAGCTGCACTGGTGTGGTACAGTGCCACATGTCTAGTGCCTGTGTAAGTGGTACTGCCAGTTCCCATCCTAGATCAACCACGAAACTGGGGTTCAACTCAATGTGCATACCAGTGACCTGCCTCATATCTTCATCAGTAGAGTTAAGGGTGCTGTTTTCTTATGTGAAATTTCCTATTTACCTGAGGAGAAAATATCCTTATCTTAACCAAATTTTCATTGGTCACAACATTCACATACTCCAAGAAGCATTTCACTTTCAGTCTTTACAACAGATCAAATGCCACAGTTCCCATCCACCAGCTACAAATGCTTCTGTTTCTTATCACTCAGTCAAGGTGTGACTTTCCCCGGAGGTGCAAGTTTGTTTTCTTCATTTGGACTCATCTGTGTGAATGGAAGAAAGAAGAGAGTCCTTTTTTCTCTTCCAACCCCTGCTGAAAATCCAAGTGAAAGAGCATGAATGAATGAAAGCCTGAGGAAACCAGAAGGATGTCTCTCTGAACTGTCATAATTGCCAGTGTGAGGTTCATGGGGATATTTAAAGACATCACATCAGTTTATCACCACATATAGCCATTTACATGTATTTGTGTATTTGCTTGTTTATACTGCAGGCTCCCTTATGAATAACAGTAAGCGCCCAGATGCACCTTTAGTCAACTAAAAAGCCTAACCCCTGGTGACCAGCAATACCAATGATTCACTGGCTACAAGCTAACTTTAAACTAGAAATGACATGCTATTTACCCAACAATTATGTCAGTTTTCCTTCATCTGTCAGTGCTACATCACGATCCCAGGGATGGTGCTGCCTGACTCCCCAGGGGGCCATTCCCACTCCAAGTGGATCAAGGGAGGAGGCACTGGCTAGGACCTCTTTGCTCTAGCCAGCAGTCTCTTGTTATGAAACTAAAGCCATCAAGAAACTTGCAAAATTGGGACAACTGTGAATATTGCATGGGAGGGGAGAAGGAAATGATTGTAAGAATATTTGTAGGACCTAGTTCCTTGGAAAAAAAAATGCTAAAAACCATTATTAAATGCTGGTTTGTTCAACTTTGTCATATCTCTTGTTTGGAAGATTAAATGCTTTTCCCCTGATTTCTGCCACTCTGTGTTTTCATGAAAATTAATTCAGCAAACCATCATTTCTAGCATAATAAAAGCTGCAAATGTAAGGATTTAGAACATCGATAAATAGGTTCTGCTTACAAAAAGCTGTATTATGCCTTCTCTGTCAGTAAAAAATACACCAAGTTTAGTCAAAGAGCAGTACTTAATTTCAGTTCTCCACATCTCCAAATTGCAACAATGAGGAATAATTTTACATATATTTATGAAAAAAACCCACCAAAACACAGACGGGCAAAACACAATCAAAGCTGTCACTAAATCTATCTGTCCGCTAGCAACAGCGACACTTCTCAGAAGTTTTCTTATCCTAATAGTCTTGCAACCACCTTGAGATGAAACTGTAATTACTGTTATATACCAGGTCTTACTACACAGTACTATAACGGTACTACACTAAGCATGATAATTGAAAATAATAATAGGTGTTACCTGTATAACATTGTTTTTACAATTTGTCATGGAAGACAAATTATTGTTTTATTTATCAAATAAGGGTATAACTAAGCTATAATAAATAGCATTTTGTAATAAAGCAGAAAGTGAAGAAGGAACCACACTATCAGAAAGCTTTCCATTGAGAAGAGTATAACCTAAAAGCCAAAAATAAAAAGTTATTCACACAAAACCATGCAGTCCCCTTCAATATTCAGATGATAAAAAGCTTGAGCCATGGTGCTGAGAAATTAAAAATCTGAAATGTCAGGAATTAGGCCAATTGCCTGAAATAACGATAGATGTGACTCACTATGGAAACAGCATAGGAAGGACAGAGAAACAACTCTTCAATTGGAAAAGCTTCTACAAGCACATGAAATACCCAGCTGTGGACTCCTTAATTTTAAGGACTTTACACCCAATTTTGGTTCTTATAAATAAAAAGAGCTTTCTCTAGCCCACTTGATTACAACGCCAGGTGCAAAAATACAGACCCACCTCAAAGGGTGGCAGTTCACCTCCACAATTTTTTTGGGTAGCCCTAGGCAGTGGGTACCCTGGGCAGGTTATTTGGAGAGAGAAAGGGGGGATGTTCACTGCCTGTGCTGCTCAATGAACCCCTCTCACTGCCCCATGGCTTGCCCTGGCTATGGGCAGCAGCTGCACCCCAGATGCCCTCAAAAATATGCCCTCTCCCAGACAGCCCCAGTTCACTGTCCTATCACTAAATCTGGGCAAATATCTCAGGTCCAACCACTAAAGCCTTTACATGACATCTTGACCTAAAGAACTCAAAGGTAATTTTACATTTTGCTCCCTCTGGCCATGCAGTATGATTACTGCACTGTCTTGCAGAGCAAGAGCATTAAAGGTGTCCAGATATTTGAGAAATCACTATCTTACAATGTTGGATATATCAGATTAAACACTCAAAGATAAAAAAGGGTAAAACTGAAAGGAAAAAATAAAAGAACCTCAAGCCTCTTGAAGCAATTTAATCTCTTAATTTTTGAATCTCTCTCCCTCACTTACTCTAGATTTAGAAGGCAAAGTTATTTTGAGCAATATTTATGGATTCTATAATTGAATAACTGATGAAAAAAACAGAGAAAATAACCTGAAATTCTCTAAATGCACAGGAAGCAGGAGGCCTCCAGTTTCCAGGTGACTTGCAGAAACTGTTCAAGTTACCTTAAAAGATTTTAAAATTCTCCTGCCAGAGGGATCCATCCCTCACCTTTCCATCAGCAATGGGATTCACAGTGCGAGGAGGACAGAGCCATAACAAACAAAAGGAGTGACTTGGTTCCTCATTTTTCTTCCTGCCTTTTTCAACTGAGTTTACATGGGAAGATGCAACTAATGAAGAAAATTAAAAATGAAACATCAGGCCGGGAATAAGTAAACAACTGTCAGGAATGGGTGACTTAGTATCTACTTCAGTGGGCTGGAAACATTTTTATTGCCCCTATTACAAATTCTACCATTCCAAAGATTGCTGAATCACTTATAGAGACTATCCAGAAATTTTTAAATGCTGTTCAAGGATGTGGATATTTGCAGAACACAGTCCACTGAAATCTAAGGTAGAACGAGATGTTTGCAAGTTAGGACGATGGTCTGGAGAAGCCTTCAGAAGGTATGCCAGCTGCCTCTGTGAGCTGCACTCCTCAATTAGGGACATTTCCATGCATACTCCCCTTCTGCCTCTCACTTTCTGATGCAGCCAGACCACCTGCCCCGTGACTAGTCTCGGATCCTCCAACTACCCTCATGATGGTTCCTGCTTACACAGCTCTTGGCAGAGAATGAACAACTCTAATTTGGAAATTGTTTCACAGGGACTTTTGATGCACCACACTCTCTATTTAAAAGAGCTTCTCACAGTACTGAATGACTGATTTTTCTTCTTATGACCATATTTTTATTTTAAAAGGCTATGGAAAGCATGAGTCTTCAAACCAAACAACTGTCCACTGCTGATGTTAATTCACATGGAAACATGGAAGTGGTTTACTACTATAAGTCAATGTGAACTACTCTTCCCTTAGCCATTTAAATGCAAAATGCTATGAAAGAAAGGGCCTGAAAGAAAATAAAAGAAAAACCCCATTAATATATTTTAATAATTGAAGAAAACTCTGATCTTTGTGAGAGAAAAAAAAAGCAACTTGTCCAATAGTCATTTCCAGTAAAAAATAAGCTTTCCCTCCTAGACCAACAACACAGACAAATGACATCTCATGACTAGCCACATCCAGCAGTCCTTTCCAAGGACTTCGGTGAAGGCAGGCAAAACGAAAACCGCAGGTGGCGAGCTGAGGGAAAGGACACCTGCTGGTATCCCTTTTCCCCACTGTCCGTGCTCGGATTCTTCCTCGTCCCGAACGAGGTGCTGGGATGTCCCGAGAGAGGAGGGGGAAGGCAAGCATCCCTCCTTCCCGGCCCCGCAGAGGCAAACAGCCAGCGGGCTCCCGGCGGGGCTGCAGCCGCCTCAGTGAGACCATGCCCGACGCCCCGGGCAGAGGGGGCTGCGGAGTGGAGTGATCGCCGTGGCTTCCCCGAAACCAGTCGCCTTTCCCCGTCCATCGGAGGAGGTGCACACTCCGCGCTGGGGGCCTGAGCGCCTTCCCTCACACTTGCCAGGGACACCCCCAGGGAAGAGAGGGGGACACAAACACACTCATCACAGACAGATTCTCACATATTTTTTTACCCTTTGCCACAAAAAATCACGCGTTTAACCTCTATCCCCAGCGGACCCTGCGGAACCCCCAGCGATCCCCGGCAGGCATCGGGGCGAGTTGAGCTCCACCGCCCCTTCCCTCCCACCCACTCACTGCCTCGGGACTTCCACAGCTTCGCCCCTCCCCGTCGCAAAACTCCGCGGCGCTGCGCACCCGCGTTGCACCCCGCATCGGCGCAGCGCCCGGCCCG